>CAUYRT010093778.1:0-24639 GCA_963574885.1 Lepilemur ruficaudatus
TAGAAAAAAAATTAGCTGGGCGTGGTGGCGCATACCTGTAGTCCCAGCTACTGGGGGGAGGGGGCTGAGGCAAGAGGATCGCCTGAGCCCAGGAGTTTGAGGTTGCTGTGAGCTAGGCTGACGCCACGGCACTCTAGCCAAGGCAACAGAGTGAGACTGTGTCTCAAAAAAAAAAAAAAAAAAAAATTACTGGCCATATCAAGTGTTGGCAAGGATTTGGAGCTATGGGACCTCTCATACAGTGCTGGTATAAGGTGGTACAGCCACTTTGGAAAACAGTTTGCCAGTTTCTTAAAAACTTAACTATATACCTACCATGTGATCTAACCATTCCACTCTTAGACACTTACCCAAGAGGAATGAAAGCATGTGTGCATACAAAGAGTTTAGATGAATGTTCATAGACACTTTATTTGTAATAGTAAAAATCTGGAAACAACCGAAATGCACATCAACACGTGAATGGAGAAACAAATTGTGGAGAAACAAACTGCCCGGCAATGAAAAGCAATGAAGTATTGATACACATAGCAACGTGGATGAATCTCAAAATGATTATGATGAGTAAAGAAGCCAGACAAAAAAGAGTACGTATAAGATTCCATTTATGTAAAATTCTATACAATCCAAAGTAATCTATAGTGACAGAAATCAGATCAGTGGTTGGCTAGGTGGGGTGGGGTGCAGAGGGAGGGATTACTACAAAAATGGCATTAGAAAACTTTTGGGGTGATGGATATGTTTATTGTCTCAATTGCAGGTTTCTCAGGCATAGCCGTATGTCAAAACTTCGCAAATTGTCCAATTTAAATGTGTGCAGTTTATTATATATCAATTATACCTCAATAAAGTCATTTTTAAAACTTTCTCTCTAGGAATATTATGGGCTATAAGTCAGTCACACACTAATTAGCAGTAATTAGTTATCTAAACTTTCTTATTCTGTGGGGATAACATAAGAAAAAAAGGAAAATATAGTTTGGTTCAGTAAAATAAAGATAATTCTAATGGGGAGAATTAAAAGTGAGATGAATTGCTGTTGTGTTGCCCATACTGCAAACATTTACAAGAAGCTGCCAACTGTTCTCTGGAAATGTGGGATTAATGAGTTGTAGAAAGAGCTTTACACTCTGTAGGTCCCTTCAGGACGGGGCTCTGGGGGAGGGTCTCCAAATTTCTTTCCCATTCACAGCATGTTTCCTTTCTCTCCTCCTTCTTGCCTTTCTTCCCCTCTGAATGTCTCCCTCTCTTTCTCACTGGTGGTCCTTCTGCCTGGTGGGCTCAGGCTTCCTCTCCCAGGTATTCTTGGTCCCTTGAGCAGCCTTTCTCTGAGTGTCATCTGTGTCCCTCTTGCATTGGGAGGGATCCGGTCGACCCTGAAAGTTCTGGGCTCCACTTTGGATTCAAGGAATCAGAATTTCTGGGAGAGTGGCCTTGGAATCTGTATTTAACAAGCTCTCCTGATGATTCCTTTGCCTCTGGGAGTTGAGAAGCTCTTGCCGTATGGCCTTGGAAGTTGCCCTGTTGCCCTCTTCAGAATCCCAACCTACTCCTCTGCCTTCTCTAGTTGTGGTTCCTTTTCCTCAAGTGCCACGCTGGCATAAAGGTGTTCTGTGTTCCACTACCTTTCCTGCAGGTGTTCATCATGTGAATGGTGGTTTCTAGGGTCTGCCACAGGGCCTAATAATTATTGGGAACCAAATATAACAGAAAAGTGAGTTTGGAACTCTACACAACACTTCAAAAGCTTTTAAAAAAGACTTTTGGCATAGAAGCCATGAGTGGTCTGGACCTGCCCGTAGAGTTATTGCTGAAATTACTGGGGCTGTTGAGTGTTTGGAAATCAAATCCCAGAAGCAAACTGGCTGTGTCAGTCAGTGGTAAAAGGATCTGGCCCTGGGAGGTTTAATGGTAGGGACAAATGGGGTCATGGGAAGAGGACCAGAGGCTTCAGGACTGCATGAACTGAGTGGAAACATTTGGTCCCTGGGGCCAGGAGCACGCAAGGAGCAGCTACTCCCTGTGACCTGAGCATTTGTGACTTGCTGGGCATTGGTGACCAGACCTTGGCCTGGTTGACTGTCATCAAAAGCACTCGTTGAAGGCGTGGATGCAGTTTGCCAGGAAGACGAGAGTGCCGGTCTGTCTGGCAGTCACACGGAGGGCTTTGCTGATCTCTGACACTGGATATTCCCCCTTGCCCTGGTGCCAGGGACTAGGTGAGAGAGCACTCAGCCTGAGTCAGGACCAAGACTTGCAGGCACAGCCAAGGAGGATGACGTTGGTACAAACTCCAGCCAATGAAGTGGAAAATAAGTCAAAGAGAAGAAATCAAGCCGGTTCATGTAGGAAGTATGCACCCACTCACCCCATGCATCGCCCCACCTCAGGCACTTCTCCTGAACTAGCTGCCACTCCTACAGCCACTCTGCCACTCCTGGGAGGCAGGACAGGGCAGAGGTTAAAGCCTCTCTCGGTGTTAAACAGGCCTGGGTTCAAGTCTCAGTTCTGCTATTTTACTTACTAGTTGTATGATGCTGGCAAACCCAGGCTCTCTCTCAGCATGCTTCTTGATCAGTAGATGACGAGAGTGCTGAGCATATGGAATTACTGCAGGATTTTGAATGCACTAGTCCCCCTAACATGCTTAACACAATGCCTGCTCGTGGTTGGCATTTGATAAGTATTAGTTATTATCATCATCATTATTACTAATCAGGAAAGGAAGATCTTCAATGGGATATTTGGCCAAAATTATAAAATCTATCCCTAATCTTTCTCTACAGATTTGTATGGATCTGTTTTTAAGTGTCTAAAATGTCATCTTGTTTCCTGACTCCTTTCAGTAGAAGTGTTTCTTCTCTGCATTTCTTTTTTACAGAGAGAAAATTGGGAGAACTTTTAAAGAACTGTCGTGTTAGACTCAGTCTTGAGCTTCATAGAGCTGATAGTCTGTCACGGAAGAAAGAGGAAGAAAATAAATAAATGTCACCAGGGTGGAGGAACATCTCCAAAGGGGAGTGTGGGGTACTAGGAATGGGGGGGGTGCACGAGCTTAACACACCTGTGCCTCCTGCGATAATGGCACCTCCAGTGCCCCCTGCTCCCCTCCACACCCCCCTTTAAAAGCAACACTTAATAATAAGCCATTAATAAGTTGGCAAAGAACAGGTCTGTTATGAAGAAAAGGCTCTAAGTATATTTCTTTTAGTTTCTGGAATTTTTGAGGTCTGGTTTTAGGAAGTTGCCATAACTTGACAAATTCCAAACACTGCATAGAAATCTGGCAAAGGATTGTAAAACAAAATGTGTACTCGTCACATTTTGAGGAATTATAAAGGCAGTTGCAATATAGTAAAAAGAGCCCTGGTCTCGGACAGAGGAGCTGCGTGTGCCCTGGTTCTACCTGCTGCATGACATCAGGCAAGTCACTAAAGCACTCTGAACCTTAGTTTCTTTATCCTTAAAGTGGGGATGAGGACACCCACTCCCCAAGGTAAGGGAAGGACCACATATGATGGTGCTGGAGACAAAAGTAAAATCATGGACAAACAGATGAACATTGTTTATCTGGGAGTCTAAGCACAGAATCTTCTAAACAACAGAATGCTAAAAACAGCAAAGATTAGTTAAGGTTTAAAGGACTCATATTTATTGAGTCCTTACTGTGTCTAAGCATGGTAGACAATTTATCTCATTTAATGCTCATACATAACCTGTGAGATAAATACTACTGTTGTCCCATATTATAGGTAAGAAACCTGAAGCACAGAGAAGTGAAATGACTTGTCCCATACCCCCAAACTAGCCAGTGTCAAAGCCTAGAGCACATCCTCTTTCGCAGTGTGCTATACCACAGGTGCTCAGGTGTCTGAGCTTATTTAAAGTGCACAACAGTCCTATGAGGATTTTATTGTCACTCTCATTCAGTACGTGAGGAAACTAAGGCACAGAGAGAATAAATAACTTTCTCAAGGTCACAAAGTTAATAAATTGGAGTCGGGATTTGAGCCCAGGCAGCCTGACTCTTAACCATAATATTGATGGATTGTTCTAAAATTATTTTAAAGATAATCATTCATTTTCAAAATCATGGTATTGAACTGCCTGAAAAAGCATTGGTATGGCACAGAGCACAAGGTAGTGGGGTGACCTGCTGGGCTGTGAATGACCCAGATGTCGAGCCCTGGTGAGCAATGATGACCACACGGGCCCCTCTGAGCAAGGGCGGGGCCGATCGTGATGGAGATCACAGTGACATCATGGAAGCGACACTGTAAAAACCAGCTGTGACTGATGTGCAGCAACTAAAAGCCTTGGTGGTGACCAGCTGTTTTATAGCACTGAATTGCATTTGTGCAAATATTTACCATCAATCCCCTGCCAAATTCTCAGAACAGAAAAACTAACCAAAGGGAACCCTCCAGAGGATGTGGAGTCTAGATCAAGTGTTTTGCCAATTGTTGTGCTCTTTGGAATTAATATATCTAAACGTTAGTAATTTCAGTAGTTCCAACGAGCGGCGGCATCCGCTCGCCTGTCCTGAAATCCTTCCAGTCTGGGCCACCCGCCTCAGCTCGCTCAGTTCCCCGTTTGACCTGCAGGTGGCAGCACGAGCGCCGAGCGCCGTCGGGTGAGGGCGCTCAGGGCTGGGAGGCGAAGAGAGTAGTTTGGGCAGAGAGGATGAGAACTGGGTTAGACCCGGAAAGAAGATCACATGAACTCCGACTTCGGAGAGAACACGTCATTCGTTTAAATCTTCCAGCCGAGCTCAACTTGAAACTCTGCCTGAGCGGGCCTCGAGGGCCCTGGGGACCGGCGGGGCAGGGCAGGCCCAGGGCCGGGGCAGTGCGGGCGCAGCATCTCTCGCCGGGCAGCCGTGAGCTGGTCTTCTGAGGGGTATCAGTCCCTCTGCGGCCACACTGCCGGCGCCAGGGCCGGCCCTGCACATTTCGTAAGCCCTTGCATAACCGCATCCCGGGCCACCGAGGATCCGAGCCGGCCAGCTGCCCTCCACGTGCTCTCCCTCCTGGGTCTGTGAGGCTGCCGCTGCACCGTCACGGGGGGGCTGCCTGCCGGCCCCACCGCGCTGGCTTCCCACCCGCCGCAGCGTCCTGCAGGAACAGGGGAATCGGGCCTGGCTCTGCAGGCTGGGGACAGGAGGCTTTTCCCTTTAGACCAGACAGCGTGGGGGTTATTTTGTCCCCACCTTTTCTGTGCAGGGATCTGTCCTCCTCAGTCTTGTTCAATGCCTTCTCTTCTCCCCTTAAGGGATGCTAATCACGCTCAAACCAAAAGACTAGAGAGTTTACCGTGCCCTTCCTCAGGAATGCTTACATTTGTAAGATGGGGAATGGATACAACTGCATGACATATAATGGCGTAATTTCAGACGTGGATAGGCTCTGGGGGAGATCGTTTGGGGCAGTGCATTTCTTTTTAGGATTCCTTAAGTTACGTCTCATGACTCACAGTCGGCTCATGCCTTACTTAAGACCCTTTGCGGCTGAGAGGCAAGTCCCACTTCCTGGCAAACCCTCTTCTGTTAGGTGAAGCATGGAGATGTGACCTTACTAATCTGCGTAGCAACTTGGAGCCTTAAAATAGAAAAAGACTAAAACTCAGAAACTTCTTTAATGAACACTGATTCTCCAGGAACTGCAGTTACTTTTATTCAGCTACAGGTTTGGGAGACACTCATTACTCACATGGTGTCTGACAGGTAAATATTAGTCCCTGGTGTTTATAATTATGATAATTACCACTTGTGAACAATGTAGCTGGCGTCTATTGTCATCTACTGGTACTCCAAGATAAAGAATCATTAATTGAGTAGGTGACACGCTCCTCCCAGTTTGTCCTTCTTCAGCTTCTCCCTGCCCCCTCCATGAAAACAGGTGTAATTATTCTCTAAAATTATTCCTTCTACTTTCCTTACCTGAATTTGACTGCCTTTCATCCAGCTCAACCTTCTGGTGAAGATTTCTGCTTCTGTCCCTCCCCACCTCCCACCTTCTAAATCCTTCAGACTCCTCCTTAGCTTGACCACCCAGAAAACTGTCTGTCTAGATTATACATTATGAAATTTGATTATAGTTGATTAAACACATTGGTAAATATTGCCCTGACTTGTTCTTAGTTTTCATTCTGAAAGTATAATCTTCTGAACTAGGCTGTAAGCTTCGAGAGGGCAAGCACTATATTCATTAACCTTAGCTTAATAAGATATTTTAATAAGATGCTTAATAAATATTTGTATAATAGATGAATATCAAGATGAAAATTTATTGATGAGAAGCAGGTAATGTCATTCACTGAATCTTTCCATTAAAGTTTCCTGAGTTTCAGCTTTGTGCCAGATCCTGTGCTGGATAACGTAGAGGAAATTTAATATGAGGAAGACATAGTCCTGCCCTGATTTATAGGAGACAAAGCTCACCATGAAGCTTTTCATGAAGTTCACCAGAAGGCAGCGTAAATGCCTCAGGAGTGTTGGAAGCAAAGAGACCTGAAGTTCAGAGGAGCAAGAAGAGAGCTCTTGTGGCTGGTGGTCAAGGAAAATTTCACAGAGAAAGCAGCGTCTGTGCAGCATCTTAGAGTCTAGGAGGGATTGCGGAAGGTGAAGATGATGCATGAAAGTTATAGGTGGACGGAGAGTAAGAGCAAAAGTGGGAAGAGGGAAATAAGCCCTAAAACTGGTATGGGGAAACCAAGCAACTCAGTGTGCGTGCAGTGATGTAACAAAAGTAACAATATCTGCCATTTAAGAACCTACTGTATGCCTGATTTGATGGTTTATGTATTTTATCTCATTTATAGTCACAATAACACATGAGGTAGGTGCTGCTAATACTCCCATTTTATGGATGGGGAAGCAGAGGCTTGGGGAACTTAGATAATTTACCCAAAGCTATAGAAGTACTAGGCTGGGATCTCATTTTGGAGCCATGCCATTCTTCCTGCAAGATATATGTTTGGGAAGAAGTGAGAACTAAGATTAGGGAGATTGGTTGGCAGGTCATATTAAATTGGGCCTTCAATGTTAGAACTCACTTTGGTAAGTAATGGGGAGCCAGTGAAGATTATTCAACAGGTAACTCACGTAAGTCGTGCAATTAAAATCAAACTTCACGAAGATCAACATGGTGGCAGAAAGTAAGATGGATTGGAGAGAACAGAGACAGAAGAGGGGGAGGAAAGACCAAGTAGGAGGTAAATGCAAGTGGGAGATGAAAATTCAAAGTCTGAATGGAGCAGTGAGAATGGAAAGGAAGAAATTGCTGTGGGAGACATTTCAGAAGTAGATTCTTTAGGGCTTGGTGACTTGGTGAAGTGGAGGGCGAAGGAAAAAGTTGACAGTGACTCCAAGGCATCAGGCCAAATCCTGAGGAGATGGCAGCGCCACGGCCAGGCGTAGGGAGGCAGGCAGAGCTGGTTAGAGATGGCTCCCTTTGGTTGGTTAGCAGTGTTAGTGGGACTATACTGGACTATATGTTGGTAGACAGGTACAGTAGACAGATGTCAGTCTGGAACATTTGGAAAGGGGTTAGACATGAAGGTGTAAGATTTGGGAATCTTTCATGGTGACGCTAAGGGAGAAAAAGCCTACTTAGGGAAAGAGAGTTAAAAGATAGAAAGAAGGAACCTCGGTGGTACTTTAAGGAGGAATTCTATTCAGGGAGCAGGAGGAAGACAGGTCATAGAAGGCAAAGAACAGCTAGTCAGGGAGGATGGAGATTCAGAGGATATCACAAAAGCCAATGGAGGAAGTTTTCAAGGCAGAAGGGTGGCCAACAGCATCCAGTACTGCAGAAAATCAAGGAGGAAGAGGACCGAATTGCTTGGGCAACTAAGGGATCACTGGATCTAACACTAGGGCATGAGATAAGCACATCATGGCACATGTATATGATGGAATAGTCCATGGACATTAAAACCAGGGTTTTGAAGAACATCTAAGAATTTGGCAAAGTACTTATAATGTTAAGGAAAAAAAAGAAAGAAAATGAGTGTGAGAGAATACAACTATTACCTATAAAGCATCACCCCAGGTTTATTTCATCTGCATACCTTTAAACATGAACAGAATATTAACATATGCTGTTTTTTTTTTTCCTATGTTCTCTGCCAGGCTCTTGGGCTATTACTGAGTGAAGCAGGATTATGGACAGAGCTGTAGAATTGGAAGGAAATTTGAAAGGTTGGCTTATTTGATATTAGAGAGGGCTTGGAGCTACTGGAATGAAGGATCAGGGAAAATCAGGAAGAGGTCAGGAAGTGGCAAGAGTGAAAGGATGCCAAGGAGGGCAGAACAGCCTGGGTAGGGCAGAGAGTTTGGGAGTGAGTCAGAGAAGGGAGACATTGCCTGGGTTGGTGAGATCTGGAGGAGACAGGCAGATGTAGAGGCCTTTTGCACTGGGGTTTGTCAGTCTCGAACAATGTGATTCCTTGTGCTGTTTACTTGAAAAACTAAGACAAAAAAATCTAAATTTATTTTAATGACTTTTTGAATGTTGGATAGATGATTCCTTTTTTTAAAAAAAGCAGAGAAAATAGTTTAATGAACCTGATTCAGCCGTCACTCAATTGTAGTGGTTATTAGTGCATGGCCAATCTGTTTCAACAATACCCCTACCTGCTTCCCATTACTTTGAAGCAGTCATTTTGTGTATACATATTTCAGTAGATAGCCCTAAAATAAATTTTCTCTATGTAAACATAGTACTTAAAAATATTAATTTCTTAGTGTTACCAAATAAATATTAAGGGTTTACAGATTCTTGATTATATTATAATTTTTTTTTTGTGTGTGTATGTATTTTTTAGTTTTTAGCAAATGTACCATGTAGTAAGATGTTAACATTAGGGGAAAGTGAGTGAGAGGTATAGGATAATTCTCTGTATCACCTTTGCAACTTTTCTGTAAGTCTAAAATTATTCAAAATGAAAATTTTATTTAAACAAATCCCCTCAAATAAAAGAAAACAAAAATTGAATCAGCTTGTAAGATGCCTTTTTCCTTCCCCCAACTCCCAGCCTTGTACTCTTTCTTGGGTTCTAGCAGTTGGTTATTACTTGGTAGGAGGATGTGGTTTACTGGTGGACCAAGGTGATCCCCAGATGGAAGGGAGCAGGCCAGCAGGGAAGTTCCATAGATCACATGTGTGGAGTATCCAGCTCGCTGATCCTTGGTGGGTGACACTCAGAGGCTGAGAAGCAGAAACCAGGACAGAGGCATTTATGCATAAAAAACATGAATGCACAATTCCCTTAAGTTTTTAAGAAAGCAGAGTACCAAAAATATCTTTGCAAGACTTCATGTCTTGCTTAATGTCTGTCTCTAGTGATCTGTAAAGTTAAAGAAGTAGCTTCAAAGTGAAAATAACTCCAGCTCCTCGATTCAATGCCTTTTCCCTCTTTTCAGAACTTTCTAAACCTTTTGGTGGGGGTGCCAGTGTAGGTGCTTCTGTTTTTGATGCTAAAATATTTCCTTATGTCAATGCTTTCCATGTATACTTTTATTAATATATTTTTCAATGTATGAATTACTAAAAAGGTATTTTAACATTTTTTTACACAATTATTTGTGTAGAGCTAGTAAAAAATAAGCAAAAAAAAAAAAAAAAAAAAAAAGGAAAGAAAAGAATATGCTTAATTTTTGGTGCCAATGCTTGGAGACTGTCACCTCCTACTCCCTGGAGAGTCTTTTATGAGACTTGAGGAAATTCTTTTCTGTTTGTGCTTCTTCCACATATTCTATCTTTTCCACAATTTCTCTTTCCCTCTGGGGCTTAAGCTTTTGGGAGTAAAGGCTAGGAAGGAAAGTATTTTGTATGCTATTTTAATTTTTTATCCCATGACACACCTCCTGTGAGATAGAGCAGGCTCTCTTAAACTGGGGTGAAAGGAAAAGAGAGAGAGAAAATGAGAAAGAGAAAAAAATGGACATCTCAGGATATTATTCAGCCACATTTAGTTGACTCTTCTTGCATCCAGGTGTCTGTCTGGTGTGTTTTCTGGGATTGTTAGCAGTTAAATGGTGGTGAACATTTAGCACTCTGGATTTTGTTTTGATTTTATTTGTTTTCTTCATACATTTTTAAACATTACATGAGAAATACATATTTATTACAGAAAAACTGAAAAAATACCGATAGACAAAATTTAAAATAAATTAAAAATCACTTGTAATCTCAGAAATACTCACCCTAGTCCAACATACCACCAAACCACTCAATGTAAGAAAACAACACACAGGCTGGGCACAGTGACTCATGCCTGTAATCCCAGCATTTTAGGAGACCAAGATGGGAGGATCACTTGAGCCCAGGAGTTCAAGACCAGCCTGGGCAACATAGCAAGATCCTGTTTCTAAAAAAAAATTAGTGGGGTGTGGTGGTACACACCTGTAATCCCAGCACTTTGGGAGGCTGAGGCAGGAGGATCACTTGAGCCCAAGAGTTTGAGGTTGTAGTGAGCTATGATGACACCACTGCACTCTAGCCCAGGTAATAGAGTGAGACCTTGTCTTAAAAAAAAAAAGAAGAAAGAGAAAGAACCAACATATGCAGAGAAACAGAAACAAGGGATGAAGCCCTGTAGTGCGTGAGCCTCTGGCTCTGGAATCTTCTGAGACCCAGCTGCTTGCCCTTCTTGTGGCTTGGTGGTTTCATGTTTTGCCCAACACATTAATTTTCTGTGTTGGACAGCATCCTTTTGGTTGACAGAAATCCAACTCGAATGTATTTATACAAAAATAAATAGAAACAGGATGTTTGCTCATGTAAGGTCATACCAGCTCCACGTGGTCTTGGGCATCTCACAGCCTCTGTTCCCTCGTCTGGAAAATGATACCCATGTTCTCCTGAGGTTTTTATAGGGATTGAATAAAATAAGGTGTGGGCCCGGCACGTGGTGATCACTTAATAAACTGTGCTAGGATCAGCAGTAACTGGGTTGTCACCCAAGGAGTAGGGGAAATTGTGTGTTAGTGTTATTACTAGGGGAAGTTGGAAGGCAGGACCTCTCTTTCTCACATGTACACACCCCTGTGAAGTCCACCATGACCACTGCAAGAATTGCTGGTGTGGATAGTCGTGCTGCTAACACCCTCTTCCACCATGAGCTTCCCACGGAGCATGCATAGTTGGCCCCAACTGATTATTTCTTGACTAATGGGCAGAATCCAAGGGAACCTTGAACTTCATCAGTAATGAAGGGAGATTTTGCCACCAATCGTCTGGATGAGCTGAGAACTCTGTAGTTTGAGATGGTGGTTTCAGGCTTGCTGGGACATGGAAAATCATCTAAAACACCTCTGAGAGTTTAGGGCTGTTCGTTCTACAATGAGGGTATAATCACACATTGTATTTATGTCCAATGTCCATCTTTTTGTCTTTTTTTTCCCCAAATCAAATGCATTTTGAGCGAGTTATTTATGGTCTAGTTAAAATATGTAATGAAAAACCAACCAAAGTCCAGTGAAAAAAAACTCTTTGGAAATGATCATCTTAATCTCTAGTTTGTAGACTTTCAGAGTTGTCCAGAGTTGGGGTAAGAGGGCCAGGTCTTTAAACAACCCCAACCCCAAAGGATAGATATTACATGTGGGGCTTACAGGATCTTAATGGAATGGTTATTGAAACACATCTGAGACATAGTATATTTTGTTCTGCAGAATCAAATCTATGTTGCCTCAACCAGAACTTGTGATGAACTAACATGTGCATCAGATCTGGCTTGAGATGGCCTAGTTTGAAAATACACACAGGCTCAAAAGGGGCATGCTGCTTCTCATCAAGTCCTGGGTTAGGCAAGGCCAGTTTAAGGCTATTGCTCTTCCTGGGCGCCAGGTCTTAGGCCAGGCAAAGCTGCCACCCTGTGGATAGTCACGTGCTAATACTCTCTTCCACCATGCCTGTAATATGGTGGAGGCTGGGTTTTGGACTTGAGCTTCAAGCAAACAGGTTTTTCCTAAGTATGGTTAATTGAGTCACAAACTATCGCACCCCACACAACCCATTTGTGTTTTTTCCTACCAAAATAAAACTCCGTAATGGACTGAAGAGCAATTAAATGATTTCTAATCTCCACCATACATACAAGGCAACCTGCAATTTAGAGCAAGATTTAAAGAGAGAGACACACATCTTAGTTTTTTTCCCACTGATCTGCTTCAATAGCTGGCAATCTTTGTTTAATCTGACTCCAGGTCTTTCTTTGTGTTTGAGAAAAACACTCAGCCTGCATCTTCTGTGGCTTCTCTATGTCCCAGTTCCAACTTCAGGAACCCTGATCAGTGCCATCAAAGTTGTAATTTAAAGCTTTTGGGAGGCCCAGGGTTTCTCTGTGTTAGACAGTTATCAGTCCTCGTTATCGAACCAGTCATCCACTTTGTTGCTCTGTGTAATAGAGAAAGCAGTTTCCTGCTCCTGGTGACTTGGCAAAACACTGAATAAGAGAGAGAGATTATGGCCATAGCAGGTGTGCACAGCAGGGTCCTTCCCAAACCCCCTCTGCTCTGGGCTTTTTCTGAGAAAGAGTTATTGCTTTCTCTTTTCAAAAGGAGCTGGTCTGCTTCGCATCATCGTGGGGTAGACAGCAGCTGAATGAATGATTCAACTCAGTGTCAGAACGCAGCTCTTTCTGCTCTGGGACGCTTCCAGACCACTTGTGCCCCAGCCATTGATTTCTTGAAATTAATTTTCACTTTTATCTAAGAAGTGCATGCATAGCTGTAATAGTCAAACAATGCCAAAGGCCCTGAAGGAAAACAGTTGTCTCCTGTCTAATCTACTCTTTTATAAGTTTTTTTTCTTTACTACTTATCACTATTTTTTCTATGTCATACGTGTATATCATTGATTTGAGTCAACGATTTTCAACTTTATCTTTTGGTTTTCTTACAGATTAAAGGAGATAGAACTTTCTGTACCTTGCCGCCACTTCTTGCCCCTCTTTCTGCCAATATAGCTATCCTGTATTGTTGTTTTGGTTAAATCCTATTTCAGTATTTATATTATTATGACTGTGTAAATAATGTTCATTGCAGAGCCAAAGAGTATATTGTAATTATGCTTTATTTTTTTATAAACTTTTGGATATTCCTAGTGTTAATAACTGCCTTTCCTCCCATTTGTTTACATTACTTGGTTCCTTTGGGTAGCATCTTAACATGATTATTCATGTGGTTAAATTTATCAGATCACTTACCAGATAACTTTCCTGCCTCCATCCTCTTACTCCAGGCTAGCTTGCTGCTCTAGGGCTAGCTGTGCAGCGTGGCTCTGGGACTTCCCTTCATCCTCCTGGAAATCCCCTTTGACTCTTGCTTGTCTGATCCTGTTTCCTGGATCCCAAGTCTTTCTCTTTTTTGATTTATTGACTCTCTCATTTTCTTGGATCACATTCTCAAATAGCTTCCCGAGAAAGAGTGCACGGAAGGAAAGGTTTTTGAGAACTTTCAAATCTGTATTTGCTTTATCCTCATGATTGATAATTTGGCTGGGTATAGAATTTTAGATTGGAAATAATTTTTCCCTCCTGGAATTTGGAAAGCAGTATTCCATAGTTTCTAGCTTTCTATAGTATAGCTATGAACTGGCCATTTATATCATTATTTTGATGTAATCTTTTTTTTCCCTCTTTAGAAATTTGTCCCTCATGTTCTGAAATGTCATCATGATTTAAGTTGTATTCTCTCTCTGGTACTTTTAATCTAGAGACTCACATCTTTTTGTTTGAAAATTTTTTCTTGAATTGTTTGTTTGATAAGTTTCTTCCCTCCCAATATTTTTTTCCTTTTTCTAGAATTCTTATTAATTGAACATTGGACTCCCTGAATTGATCCTTAAATTTTCCAGCTCATTCTTTCCTATTGTGTACCTCTTTGTTATTTTGTTCTTCTTTCTGGGATAGTCCCTTGAATTTATCTTCCACCCTTCCTATTGATGTTTTTTCAGCTGTGGCTATCATATATTTAATTTCCAAGTGGTCTTAAAGGTGTCTCGCTTTTCTTCCTTCTTTTGTAGAATCCTTTTCTTGCTATTCTCTCTCCAAATATTACATACAGTTTTTCCGCTAACGTTGTTTTTCTTCTTGTTCTTTTATCTACGAGTCCCCTTTTCCTGTCTGTTTGTTCTGGCTTTTGTTTTTCATCTTGCAGGGACTTTTTCAAATGTCTGCAGATCCTTAGCTGTTCACTAGTATTTGAGTAAGTCACCAAGAAGCTGATGGGGGCTGTGTGTGCAGGCTCCAGGGCTTCTGGAGATCTTCACTGTAGTGCGGTAGTTCCGATAAGGGCAGCTCCTGCACATTTCGGAAAGTTGTTACAATTTTTAGTTGTCACAATTATTGGGGGCCCCCTAGAATTTAGTATGTAGGGGCCAGGAATGCTAGCTGACTTGCAGGACTGGCCCATACAACAAAGATTTCACCGTATCTAGGGTTGCCGCATAAAATACAGGACACTCAGGTAAAACTGAATTTCAGATAAACAACAAATATATTTTTTGTACTAGTATGTCTCAAATATTGTATGTTTATTGGCTAAATCTGGCGACCCTATCGTATCCCACTGTACTTTCAATGTCCTACTGCATAGTTATGTAGGTGAAAAGCTGTTTATAATTATTTGATCCATGACATCAGCTCTGCTTTATACATAAATACAAATAGTTTTTTCACATGGATTTAACATACCCTGTGATTTTTACAAATGCAACTGTCAGGTAAATTGTGAGGAGACTGGACTTTGTTTTGTTTAGAACTTAACCAAGAGTTGTCACCACTTAGAAAAACATGTCATTGGCAACAGCACTGCTTGTGATCAAATACATTGATACCTATCTACAATTGTGCCCCTTACTCAGGGGGCTTCAAATACACCAACTTAGACCTTATTTCAAGATGGCAAGTATAAGAAACATGACACAATAAAGTGAAAAAAGGAATCAATAATATTTAGTTGAATATGGTCTGATGTTTCTTAAATTTGAATTTATTGTAATTTGTAAAAAGATGAAAGATTCTAACTACTTCATTCTTTTTTTTTTTTTTTTTGAGACAGAGTCTCACTATGTTGCCCTGGGTAGAGTGCTGTGGTGTCAGCCTAGCTCACAGCAACCTCAAACTCATGGGCTCAAGCAATCCTCCTGCCTCAATCTCCAGAGTAGCTGGGACTACAGGCACACGCCACTGCCTGGCTGATTTTTTTCTATTTTTAGTTGTTTGGCTATTTTTCTTTCTATTTATAGTAGCGACAGGGTCTTGCTCTTTCTCAGGCTGGTCTCGAACTCCTGAACTCAAGCAGTCCTCCCGCTTCAGCCTCCCAGAGTGCTAGGATTACAAACGTGAGCCACTGTGCCTGGCCCTAACTACTTCATTCTGTCTTCCAGGGTGTGCAGCCCATGTGCCTACATGGTGAAACCATATTGTATCATAAATTACTTTCCTCTTTTCTCCTTTGTAAGGACATTATAATTTTTTTAAAAAAGTTACATGTAGCTTGATTATTTTAACTGTGAATTTTATTTCAGATAATAAAGGAGATATTTCAAAATATTTACTTAAAAAAAAGGTTGAAGGCAACTCTAACATGGTCAAATCTCAAAATAATTAGGCTGAGTGAAAGAAGCCAGATAAAAAGAGTATATACCATATGATTCCATTTCTATGAAATTCTTGAAAATGCAAACTAATTTATAGAGAAAAAAAAAAAAAAAAGAACAGCGATTGCCTGGGGATGGGGGCTGGGACAGGGAATGGCAAGGAACACAAGGAAACTTTTGGGGAATGGACATGTTTTTCAATCTTGGTTGTGGTGATGGTTTCATAAGTGTGTGCACATGTCAAAAGTTTCCAAATTGTACACCTTAAATATGCACACTCTATTGCAAGTTAATTATACCTCAATAAAGCTGTTAAAAAGCAAAAAAAGAGGTGTTGAGTCTGATACAGTGAGGCCGACTGCTACATAGCAATTGTGCAATGATGGGACATTCGCACTGAGGCGCTGCCAGAGGTTAGTATCGGTAGGATCTGTGGCTATTTCTCCTAGTGTGATTCAATTCTCCAGATTAAGTTCCCCTGATTTCTCTCTTGGGGGATGTGAACCTGATTGCCAGCATTCTTGGAGCTAAGCAGGGGAACGGTGAGGGGGTCTCATCATTCAGCGTGCAGACTTTTTACTTACTCCCCTATTTTCAAGCCATCTGCTCACTCACTGTCCCCCCTGCCTGCTATCCCCAGGCCAGTGCCTCTGTCACTACTATTCATATTTACAGGTAACTTCCCCCTTGAATACAGGCTTTACACATGTTTGAATAGGGCAATCATAAAAATGGAGGAAGTTTTTGCAATCATTTATTTAGATGAACTCTTGGAGGATAGAATCTGTTGGTGAATCTATAAGTGAAACCAGGACATTTAGGGTAGGGGATGGCATTTTAACCTTTTGTGGAAGTTGTTAATAAAATAACCCATTCCTCCTCAGACAATCCCTTGCTGCCACTGCCAGGGACAACACCAGGTAGGTTGTGGCAATTCAGATATTCTCACACCAGGACGGCAGCAACCACAGGGCAGGGGCCCGGAACGATTCAGGTCACACAGAGTCTACCCTGCTGCTGCGGCATTGAGGTCTTTATAGAAAGGCTCAGGACCAAGATTATCATGAGGATGGCGAGTGTCTGGGATCAGCCTGAAGACAGCATTTTCTGGGTGCTCTAATAGGAGCTCCCTATCTTTGGGAAGGCAGCGGTGCTCCTGCCACTGGGACAGTAGCTGCCACTTATTGCACACTTACTCTGTGCCAGGCACTGTGCCAAGCACTTTTCATAAATTATTTCAGTGGTTTCACAACAGCCTTGTTGGTTTTATCTCCATTTCACAGATGAAGCAACTGAGACTCAAATAACTTAGCTAACATGCCCCAAAGCCACCACACAAAGAAGTGTCTGGGACAAAACCACATCCGTGCAGACAGACTCCAGAGCAGGGGGTTTGACCTGAATGCGAATACTATTCCCTCAAGAACGCCAGCTATGAGAATTTCAAGGAGAATTTGGAGATCACGGGAGAACTCTCTTGGGGCCATTCTCGCCAGGGCTGTGTGAGGAATGCAGGTGCACAGTCCGCAGGGGAGTGGGGCGCCGCCTAGCTTCCTGCCTGAAACAGAGGGCACTGCTCTCAGCGGATCATCATGTTCACCGCTTCATGGGCTTGCTGTCAGGAGACACGGGGTCAAGTTCCCACTCTGCTGCTATCTCACTGAATGACCTTGAGTGGTTGCCAATCCCTCACTGGACACTGGGCCTCAGTGTTCTCATCTGTTAAAAGGGAAGATTCGACTGCATAAGTCTAAAGTTCTCTCAGCTTGAAAATGCTAGGATTCCATGTGTAACTTCCCCCAGGAGTATTGGCATCCATGGGATGAAAGACATTTTGCTGCTGTCTCAGAGAAGTGTATTTTCAGGTCAGAGGTCTTCTCCCAACACCCTGAACTCATCCATCCCGAGGAGCTGTCTACGCAAGTGTAGTCCCTCCTGTGCCAGGTTGTGGCAGCAGAAGGGTTAAAGAGCATGTCTTGCCCTGCTCTGGGCAGGGGTGTTGTAGGACTTCATCACGTTTCAGCTCTGCTAGCTGCTGTGACTCACTGTTGCACTGCAATTATGTAAGCACGCAGGGACAGGCGGCATGACATACACGCTGGCAGCTGCAGGCCTCTCCCACCCAAGTCACTACTATTTTTTTAATCCTTCTTTTGGATACAAACTTCTCTGAGCTCATCTTTGGAATGGAAATGGAAGCATTAGTGAAGAACAGGCAGAACAGAAATTATACTTCAGTTGGAGAGAACCCGGTCCTTTAAGGGAAGCTAGAAGTAGAATGTGGAATTCCTCCTAAGCCTTGAGCCTGCGTCCTGGCCAAACCCTGATTTGGGCTCTCCCTCCCTCCCACCTGTGTGCTCCGCCTCCCCCCACCTCCACCAGCAATCTCAGGCAGGAAAAGTGAGGCCCAGAGGAGGGACTGTCCCTGGTGATATGCAATTAGAATGTGGTGGGTGGGGGGCAGGAATAGGGGTGCTGGGATTCCGCAGCTAGAGCAGTGTCCTCCACGATGTTTCTGTGGGCAAACGATAGTAATCTGTTTCTCTGATTCCTCCCATCAGATTGCGCACTTCAATCTCTCGGCTGTCGTTCCAAGGGAAACCCAGAGCTCAGATTTTAGCTTTCTCCCCATCTCCACAGCCAATGGGTCTGTTCTACCTCTGAGTTTCTCAGTCCCTTCCTGCTTCCTCCCTTCGCCTGTCTGAAGCTCACCCTCCCATTTGTGTTCACATTCACTCCCTAAAAACTACAAAACAAAACAAGCACATAAAAGCATCCTCCCCTCACTTAACCTACCATTCCTCTTTTCTCCCCTCTTGTGAATTTCCTGAAGACCTGTGTCCGTCCTTGCTGCCTCCGCCTCCTCATCTCCCACGTGTGTCTCATTCAGCAGGGCAATGAGCCGTCCTGTGATCCCCTGTGACCTTCTCACCACTCCATCTCAAGGCCTTTTTTTAGTCCTTATCCAATTTAACCTCTTGGCAACATGTGACATGCTGCCAGCTGCTCCCTCTTCTAACACTCTCTCCTCTTGGCTTCTGAGACCTATCTCTTCACTGTTCTGTCCACTTCTTTGAGTCCTCGCTTCTCAGTCTCTCTTGCCAGACCCTCATGCCACCCACTGGGCACATGCCCATGTATTAATATTTGTAGGGAGGTAGGTATTTATTCCCTGTCTCCTTCCCAAGAGGATTTAAGAGGTGGCAGAAACATACACTATACTAGAGTAATAAAATAGGGGATGAGATGAGTGTGGTGGGTGATTAAGAGCAAATTGTAGGACCAGGTGTGGTAGCTCATACCTGTAATCCTAGCACTCTGGGAGGCTGAGGAAGGAGGATCGTTTGAGCTCAGGAGTTTGAGACCAGCCTGGGCAACAGTGAGACCCCGTCTCTACTAAAAAAATACACAGAAATTAGCTGGACAACTAAAAATACATAGAAAAAATTAGCTGGGCTTGGTGGCGCATGCCTGTAGTCCCAGCTACTTGGGAGGCTGAGGCAGGAGGATTGCTTGAGCCCAGGAGTTTGAGGTTGCTGTGAGCTAGGCTGATGCCACCACACTCTAGCTGGAGCAACAGAGTGAGACTCTGTCTCAAAAAAAAAAAAAAATAGCAAATTGTAGCCATAATGAATGAAGAATGCAAAACATTATTCCAAAAGGCACTACAGATCATTAGTCCACCCCACAAACCTGCGACTCTCCCACCAAAAAGTCCTCACAGACGACGTGTCATCACATGCCTCCTTATTGAGCCCTTCACGGTCTACCCCCAATTGGCTTTTCCAGCTCACTTCCTGTTTCTGGCCCTTGGTACAAGCTGATCTCTCAGAATACTCTCCTGTCCTCTTTCCTCTTCCTGGTATTGCCCACTTGACCAATACCTACTCAGTTTTTAAGACAGTTTCTACACCATCTCTTCTGTGAGGCCTTCCCAGCTCCCCCTGTGATCGATCATTCATTGCCCCTTTATGGCAGCAAATAATGAAACGTCTGTAAACCTCAGTTTCTGCATCAGGACAATGGGAATGATAATGGAACCCGCCCGACTTGATCATGAGGATGGAGTGAGACACATGTGCAAAGTGCTTAACGCAGCTCCTGGCGCATTGCAAGTATTTACTGGATGTTGACAATGGACTGTTTTGCCTCTTTATAAATGGACAAGATGATGGCCAAGAAGACCAAGATATTTTCCTAAGTTAATTAAGATCCAGTGATTATGCTTAGAATAAGCCCCTGTTTCCTCTAGCCTAGGCCACAGGCTGTTCTTTTCCTGCCCAAATAGTTTCTCAAATGTTGCTCTTCTTCAATCCCTGGCTATTTCCCTCTGGAAAATTCTTTCTGCCCCAAATGTGGATCCCCTCAAGTTTAGGCGCTACCAGCTTATGTAACTTTACTGGCATACATGTGAGTACAGGTGCTGTTCTTCACTGCCTTCAGCTCTAATCCTGTTGCCTCAGTCTTCCTAAGGTCACTGTGCCTATAATTCACTGCTAAAACAGTCTGTCTCAGACTACGCCAGGATTGCCAAATGGATTCAGAGGTAAGGGAGAAGGCGTCCCAGGGCCAGTAGCCAGAGGGTATAGGGGCCATCAGCTCCAGCCAAGACAGTTGCTGGGTCTTCGTGCCAGGAGAGCCTGGATGACCTGAAGTCTGGCTCTCAGGGGCACCAAACTGTCATAGCAGCCGTGGGTGGGTTCCCAAGGGCCACCTCATCATCAGCCTTCTGCCCTCCAGAGCTTGGCAGTGCGTGCATGTGCATGTGGGCCTGTGTGTGTCTCTGTGTGTGTAACTCTCGTTTTTGGTGGATTCAGGGTCCTTTTGCTATTTTTCAAGATGTCACTTGTCAGCCAAGAAGCATCCTTGGACTGGAGTCAGAGGCTCAGTGTCACAGTCACTCAGCAACATGTCTGTAACCAGGGGCTGGGGAAATCTCATAATATACCCAAACTAAGGCATAGCTGGTATTATCCAAAGTGGGAAAAGAAGAGGTTGAAGAAGGCCAAATAGCTTCCACAAAGTCACACAGCTTGTCAGTGGTGACAGTCCAGTTCTGCCTGACCCGGAGCATAGGTTCTTTTGTCTATGCCAGAGAGGGCAGCCTGGAGAGGTGGCACAAGCTGGTGGTTGCAGCTGGGGCTGGTCTGGTTCACACAGCATTTTTAAGAAAATCAAAAGTTGCTAAAATTGAAAATCAGGATATTGCATGTTAAAAGTCAGTATTTTGGGCTTCTGTTGAAAAATGGGAAGATTCTGTTGAGAAATGGGAAGATGGGGCTGCATCTCCTTGGCCACCTTTGGCCAGTTGCCCCTCCATCGGGAGTACACACTGCCCATTCTACCTGCTCCCCTCACCCCAGTCACCTGCATTTGTGGATACCTTCCCAGAGTACCCAACCTACTGTGTCCAGCTACATGGGAGCTAAGTCATGCTCAACAAACTTACCCTGCAATTAAATTTCTGAAATGTATGCTGCAAACTGATCCATTTTTATTTGTGTCACAAATGGACTGCCAAAAGGTGTGAAGTTTTTGTACATATTGGTGGATCTTGTATTCCAGACTGAGACTATGAGAGCAGACCCTCTAAGTGGGATCAATCCTTCTACGGTAGGCATTGTTCTAATTGTTTTAACTGCCTCATGCATGTTTTAACACCTCATGCATGAGGTAGCTACTAATACCCCCATTTTGGCATGCTTAAACAGGCACAGAAAGGTGAAACAACTTGCTCTGTGCCACACAGCCAGGAAATGGTAGGAGTGGGATGGGAGTCCAGGCAGTCAGGCTCCAGAGAATATACTTCTAAACCTCCTGCTACACCACCTGGCCACATAAGACTTCACTGAGTTTGTTTTCTCATTTGGGAAGGCCTGCCAGTAATCCCTGCCTCCCAGGAAGCAGGTGAGAGAATGCACGTGAAAGCACTTGGCAAATTGCAATATGCTCCATAAATGTTAGTTGTGACTGGTTGTTATAACCTGCAGGTCAGGATTCTAGCTGGAGGCCTGTGGCTGAGGCTACCCAGCTTGTCAGCCTCTTTCCAACTATGGCTCTGGGGCTGCAAGACGGGGAGGGGGGTGTTATTAGCACCGATTCTTGAAATTCCAACATGGTGTGAACAAGGAATCAATTGCAGGCTACACTGCAGGTGGCAGTTGAGGTGTAGGGGCTAGTTTTCAACAGCACAAAAATGAGTTTATTCTAGTATTACTTCCTGCACCATGGAATCAAGCTGACCCAGAGTCCCTGCTCCTTGATGGGAGGTCTAGGCTTGCCCACTGCTGGGGAGAACTGGTGGGTTCACATACCCTCTCCTTGAGCACTTCCCAGGGCATCCATGGACAGGTGTGCAGTTTGTGGACTGCACACAAATGAGCAAGTGGCGCTGAAATCCAGCCCAGACTCTGTTCACAAGTTGTGTGTCCTGGTGCAGACTGCAGGAGGAAGAGGAGCCTTCCTCTTCATACAAAGGTGCTGTCTCTATGTCTCTGGTGTGTCTGCTCAATTGGGCTGCCCAAAGGGGCTTCATTTTCAGTTCATACAAAGGCTCCATGTGGACTAGTGGAGGTCCTGCTCATGCATCCTAAACAGGCGGACAGCAGACTCCTTGCTGCCCACAAACACCCCTACACCCAGCTCCCCATTCACCCCAGCTGGGCCTATGATCTCCTCCCAGCAGGCTCACAGTCCTCTGTCCAGTCCATATTCTACATGACTTTGTGCCATCCGTTCCCCTCCCCCTCATCTGATCCAAGACGAGGTGGCCCAAGGCCAGCTTCTAAGATCCAAGGCCTGAGCCCCTTTTGCTTCCTCTTACGCCTCTGTCCTGAGTTCTTCTGGTAACCTCCCAGGACTCCCGCCTCACTGCTTGTACCTACCAGTTCTCCGGCTGCAGACTGGAGAATTTTCCTAAATCCTGGAGAGAAGCTGCAGACTCCTGGCTGTGGATAACCTGCCCAACCAGACTTCCAAGTGCCACTCTTATGCTACTGCCTGCTGCCACACTCCACCCACCTATGTGCCTAACTGGCTTCGCCCCCATTGCTCACTGTTTGTTTCCACCAGGGTTGGAGATTGTGACTGTGACACCCAGATTCACCTGCCTGGCTGAGACAGCAGGTCACTGTCCTCAGTGCCCATCCCACCCCAGGGGTGAAATTGAGCTGCTTTTGACCCTCCTGTCTTGTGACTGGACTGTCTTGTGATTAAATAAACCATCATGCTCAGAAAACTCTAGAGCGATGACACAACGAATGTGGTTCTTACCTGTGTCTGCCCCACCACCCCAAGGAATGTAGGCACATGGTGCCAGAACACAGAAGGAGCCATACGTAGTCACTCAACCTTTCTGGCCATCACTACCACAGTCATTTTTATCTGGAAGGTGATTCAGAATTTCCACAGGTCAGGCGGTGGTGGTCGGAGGGAGTTCAATGACCGCCCCGCCCCTCCTGAGAGGCACATGTGCCCTCTTAGAGGCATCCCCTTTTGGAATCCCTGAAGAGTTTCTCTGTTGGTGTTAGCTCACGTGACAAGCTCTAGATATGAGGGAAGGACCGGCTCCTCTGTTCTGACTTGCTTTCTGTACCATCTCTAGTGATTGCTTTGATTCCTACCAGCTTGACTGCCTGCCTTTGCTCAGCAGATGGTTTTGAGGGACGGAGGTGGGTGTACCCCAAACTTGCCTCAAGCCTGGGCTGGCTCTGAAGCCTCTAGGATTGAACTGTCCTGGGTTGGACACTGAGCATCGCTTTTCCCCCTCCCCTCAGACGGGCTGGCTGGTGGTCCCCAGGCCAGTGCTCTTCTGGAAGGTGCCCCATTCCTCCCTGACACGGATTCAGGGAGGCCCCCTGAGAGGCACTGACACTACCAGCCTAGGAGTGCCAGGTGCCAGTCCTGGAGCACAAAGTCAAGCTTGGGGGTGTCAGGGGTGTCAGCTCTAACACCTCCTAGGTCCTCACAGGGCAGACAGGAACAGGACTCCTTATCCCTGTTAATACACTGGTCCGGAAGTGACGGGACACATCACAGGGCCAAGCAGGAGGGGAAGCCAGAAATCCTGCTCCCCAGGACCCCTCCTCTCCAAGTCTTCGGAGGAGCCACTTGGGGGCTTCCCGGGCAGCTGGGCTCCCTCAGGTGACCTCAGCGGTCAGGGCTTGTGCAACCTCCCTGGCTCCTCCCTACACCCACACCCCACCAGCCTGACGGGGCCCTGATTCATTCCCATGTGACTGGGCAACCGGCTTTTGGAGACTGAGCTTGGGAAGAGCAGTGTGAGCACTCCAGCTCACTGGGAACAGCATCCAGAGCGCTCCCGCTGGCCTCAGCAAGGCGGTGTGTGCACACAATAGGAGACACTGGACTATGCTGTCTCTGTCCCTTACTCAGCTCCCCAGCTCACTGTCTGGAACCCACATCCTGGCGGTATGCTGCTGCCTCTCTCCAGCCCTCAGATCTTCTACTCAGGTGTCCCCATGCAGGGGAGTGCTCGGGGCTGAAGGCCATCTGTTCACTTCTCTCCTTTGCTCCCCCACTAGACCGCCTTCCTCCGTGTGTCCCATATCTCCCAGTGCCTCACTCTGCAACCCTCGCCCTGCACATTCCACCTCTCTGCCCAAGTTCTCTCTGCCCGCCCCCCACCCCTCCACGTGCACACACCGTTAGCATCCTGATTTATTTCCTCTCAGGTAGCTGTTAGGTTGGAAACTCGGTCTTCCCACTTGGAGAAGAAAATCATTGTTGTATATTATCTTTCCTAGTAGCATCTGTATCCTCTACCTGTAGGAAGAACTGAAAAAAGTCTACAGTGGTAGGATTGCAGGCATTAGCCATAGGCCCACCACCTGCACGCAACAGCGCCCTTGAATCCCTGCCCGGGATTTCGGCTCAGCCGTGCAGGAGGCTGTCAGTTTAGGTTTTTGTCACATTTGTGATTCAATGCTCAGAAAGTCAAGGAATACCATGAAAGACACACAGGAGCCTGGAAATGGCCCAGCTTAAACTGTTGGGATTGCAGTTGTCTAAT
>CAUYRT010093780.1:0-15111 GCA_963574885.1 Lepilemur ruficaudatus
GGACACACAGGAACAACATTTATCAGGTGTCGGGCAGACGGGAGGGGGGAGGAGGGGATGGGTATATACATACATAATGAGTGCAATGTGCACCGTCTGGGGGATGGTCAGGCTTGAGGCTCTGACTGGAGGGGGGAGGGGGGCAAGGGCAATGTACGTAACCTTAACATTTGTACCCCCATAATATGCTGCAATAAAAAATAAATAAATAAATAAATAAAGTCCGTGCCTCGTGGGTTGCAAATGAGAGCTGGTCCCAGAGGGGAGAAAATGAGTTAGAAAACAGCCCCAGGGGATCTGAGACCCGAGATTCATCTGCCGAGTATTTTATTCTCGTTAATTCATAACAGTGTCTTTAAAATCCTGGACTAGAATTTGAGAACAGTCAGTGTGTGTGACAGTCATTACTCCTTGGAGACGCCCCGCTCCTCGGGCTGGGCGCCCTTCGCGCGTTCTTGGTGCCACAGCGGCTTCCAGTGGCTCCTTGAGGAATCACAGGTTGTCGCCACAAGCAGGTTTGAGCAGATCCCTAAAGCCAGGGCGGGAGGCGATGGCGGCGCCCCTGGGACGCCCAGGGCCTGGGCTGTGCTTCAGGATCCTAGCCAAAAGGCCCAAATCCAAGTGCGGGTCATAGAAACAAAGCTCTTCCCTGTTGCTGTGAAGCTCAGACCAGACAAGGTTATATTTCATCTTCCACACACCAACGTGCAATGTATCTGCTGACCCAATTTTACAGATGTTCTCTTCAAAACGGACTCGGCTTTGTGAATATTTTTCTCTATCCAGCTGTGGTGATAGAAATGTCAAAAAAAAAAAAAAAGAGGCTCCTTTAAATAGAATGAGAGCCTGTTTGGCTCAGAATTCATTCTTATTCAATTGGGGGATGTGGGAAAGGTAAAACCACTGGAATGAGGGCCTCCACCCCTACCCAGCGCCTCTTACTGCCAACGTAGCAACGGTCTCGCTTCGGTTTCTAGAAGGGCGGAAACACCGACCCATTATTGAAAACACGCGACTCACATAACCTTGTTCATTTTCATATATGTAGTTCAGGGCAAGAAGTGCTCTGCCACGGCTTCCCTTTGATTTGAAACCAATACAAAGAATAAAGGGAAATGAAAACTATGGTCGTCGCAAGGCTGGTGCTTGATCCTTAAACACACGTGCGTGCCCTCCAATTACTACAAAGGCAATTTTCCAAACGGGCAGTCGCCAGCCCTCCTCTACACAAGGTGATTTTCTGGCAGCTTCATAGCTTTGAGGTTCACATCATTTCAGCTGAAATTTACTCCCTGGGTCGGGAGACCCAAGGAGAGGAACATTGCCCGTGCAACAGCTTTGGCATCCTCCCCCACAGAGGACTAAACTTGGAGGTGGATTTAAAATAGACGTGGTCGACTTGGGTCTGAGGCGGGTTTCCGCTTGGCTAGCTGTGACTCCTTAGCGCAGTCGCTTGCCTCCTCTGGGCTTCAGCTCCCTCCTCACAGACTAAAGAGCTGACTGTATGTCCTCTCAGTCTCTGATTCTAGCTATGGTGCCTTTGGTCTTCCTCAAACTCTTTAAAGACAATCCTTTTCATTCATTCATTTACCAAGCATATAAATGCCTAAAATGGGCCAGGCGCTGGGTCACAAGTTTAATATAGAAAAATAAATAAGAAATGCCCTCTTCCTTAGACATAGATCATTGCGAAGCAACATAAGAAGTACTAGAGAGAAGATGGAGACCCCGGTGCTGTGTGCCCTGCAGATGGGAGTGTGAATCTGTGCTACCTCTGTGGAAGCAATTTACTAGCTTCCAGATTTTTAAATGCATACCCTGCCTTAGTCAGGAGCCCTAGTTGCTTGACTGACTAGTTAATTTAAGTAGAAAATGGTTTTGAGGTTTTTATTTTATCTTATTTTATTTTGAAAGACTATTGTTGAACAACTCACAGAATGCTAGGGAAGGCCACAGTCTCAGACCTCAAAAACAGGTAAGGACAAAGGTAACCAGGCAGCTGCCACGACCACAGATGAACTCACAAAACAAAAACAGTCTGGCAACAACACTGCTGTTGTCAGTGCTGGATATTAGTGGCCCCCATGGCTTCTTTTGGGGTAAGATGAAGTCACCAAGGTTCCTGATTTACAAACTCAGGGAGGACGGTGTCTGCGGAGTTGGGTCAAAGTCATATGCCTGCTCTCTAGTCACAAGGGAGTTACAGGGAAAGTGAACATCTGGCATTTTGTGCCTCTACAGTGGCAAGTGGGCTCTTCCTCCCACCCAAAATAATAGGGTGGGGGATTTCCCAAGTAGAGGAAGACACTTATGATGCTGGTGGCCAACATCATGACAAATGTCCCCTACACATGATTTTGATCTGAGAATGTCATTTCTACAATTTTATCCTTTAGAGATACATTAATACTTATACAAGTGTGCAAAGATGGATGCATAGTAATGTTCTCTGATTTGTAGTTTATAATATAAATGACACTGAAAACAACCTAAAGAGTTAGCAATAGGAACTTAGGGAAATTATAGAAAAAAATGCAGCCATTATAAAGATTGTACTCATTCATTCCACAAACATTTGTTGTGGGTGTTACTATGTGCTGGACACTGGGAGACAATGGTACAAAACCAGACACTCTGTGCCCCCAGTGGAGCTTACCAGTGAAACAGATAGAAATAAAATAATTACACAAACGAATGTAAAATTATTAATACAACTGAGCTGCGGACTAAGAAATGGTATGTGTATGATGCAAGCTGCAAAATGGCCTAGTCAAAGGCATCAGGGAAGGATGCCCTTGGGAAGGGAGGGTTAAGCTAGCCCTGAAGACAGAGTAGGGATTAGGACAATGAGGTGTAGCAGGTCAGTAGGGACCAAACCATGAATGGCCAAGTTCAAGAGTTTTCTGCTTGTCTTCATAGTAATGGGAAGCCATTGAAATATTTTGGAGGGGGCAGAGAAGTGCAAATGGTGGGCGGTGCCAGTATGCCCTGGTTTGTAGTGCAGCAAGAGTGGGAGGCCAGTTGGGAAGTGGTTGCCCGTCCAAGGGATAGGACATGGTGATGCAGAATGGTACCATGTGGGGATGGAGACCTGGATGGAAATACTGTACTCAAAGAGGGAAAATTCACATGGGAAAATTTTTATAGTGAATGTTTATGCCCCATAGAGTTTCTGGGTTATTGTAAGCAAACAGAATTTTAAAACTCAAGGCTGGGAAAAGCAGCAGCCTTGGTATTAACCGGGTAGGAATATTCACATTTATTAGATGTCATGGGAGAGGAAGGAAACTCAGAGGTTTCTAATTTTATTCTCTAGGAAACGGCCTCACATGCTTACATGAAAATTCTCCTAGTTTGTATGTCATAGAAATCTGGAGTTGGGGAAGCCCTTATAAATCAAGTAGCATGAAAGGCATATTGTGAAATAGGATGTAGAAAAACAAATAGAATGTAGAGTATGATTCAATTTTTAAAATATATTATACAGAGAAAGGGCTATGCCAAGTAAACGGTGGTGTTATTTTCTTTGCTTTTGTATACTTTTTCTAATTTTTCTGTGATGAATATGTAATACTTTCTCAGTGAAGGAGGAATGCAATATATTTTTAAGAGAAATCATCTAGTATAACTCCTATAGGAGAGGAAGTGAGACGAGAGAGTCTCTCTGGACAGAAAGAAAGAGAAATCCAAGCAACCACTACTATAGACATTTTTTATTTTAAAATCTTCAGCTTTATTTGAAAGCTCCTTGCCCTCTTTAAAAACATTTTCAAGACTATATACAAAGGGCACTCACCTGACTAAAACAGTCAGCACATTATTTTAATGTGTGTGTATTTTAATTGAGTGTGTATTCCTCAATCATAAAAGTCTCAGAGATGGAAGGGGGGTTAGCAGTTAATTCTTCTCTGGCAAATGATTGCTTATGTCAGGGTTTCTTGGCCTTGGCACTATTGCCATTTGAGGCCAGATAGTTCTTTGTTGTGGGGCTGTCCTGTGCACGCTTCCTACCCTCCCTTGCCTGTACTCACTACATGCCCATAGCAGCCTCTCCCCAGTTGTGACAACCAAAACTAACTCCAGACATTGACAAATGTTCCCTGAGAGCAGAATCACTCCCAGTTGAGAACTATCAGCCTAGGTGATGCTCACATACCTCAGGTGACAGAGAGCTCACTACACCTAGGAGCAGGCTCTTCCAACCACGAGCTGCTATGTTAGAAAGTCCATGCACTGAGCAGCTATTCATCTCCCTGTGCGTCTGGTGCTGGGTCTTCCCTTGGGGCCACAAAAAGCATTTGTAATCTCTCTTGCCTATGACAGTTATTCAGAGATTTCAAGATAGTGCCATGTTCTGCCCCCTCTTCCCCTCCTCTACTCACTCCCAAGTCTTTTCTCTCCCAAGTAGAACACGCCTCCTTCCACTGTTCCTAACATGGCACGTTGGGTCCCACCCATCTTAGGGCTGTCCTCTGAACACATTCCTGTTTGTCCACATTTCCATGACAGCTCCATGTCCTCCACTAAAGACAATTGTCCAGGTTCTGGCTGACCATGCATGGAATGTAGGTAGAGTAGCTCACCACCTCCCTCCTCCTGGATACCCATTTATGTAGCCCAAGATCCCTTTCATTTCCTGGCAGCTACATCACGCTACGTTCCCATACTGAGCTGCCAACCACAATGTGGAAGGGTTGCATATGTGACACCGCTTTCCTGGGTCAACTCTTCCTAGCACCTTGGTTCCGGGGCCTGCCTGTTAAGTCTACATTTATCCTTTTCAAACTTTACCAGATCACAAGGAACTGGTTGCACGCTTGCCTCTGAGAACAGTAGGGTGGCGGGAGACAGGATGGAAGAGAAAATGACTCTTCATTACATACGTGTTTGTGTCTTTTAAACTTTGCACCACACACATATATATCACCTAGTCACAATAAACAAGCTAGCAAATAAATACATTGAACTTACTTTTTACCTGTTGAGAATTCTTCCAGCATGTCCTTATCCATCTGGAAACGTGTCTTCCAACATATGTCCTTCCTGACTTGCCTCTACTAACGTAAGAAATACTGCCTTCCAAATCTTCAGCCAAAGTCATTAATAACGATGGGTGGAAAAAGATGAGCCAAGGCTAATCAAGGCACTAAGTTAAGGCACTCAGTGGCCACGTTTCCAGTTGGGGCCCCAGGAACCCACCAATTTCCTTCTTTTATCTGTTTGCTATTGAGTATCTGGTTTCCCTAAACAGAAGCGTCCCTAATTGGTAAGCCACTTCCTCCTTCTTTCTGGGGAGTATTGTAACTGCAGGACGAGGTGAGAGACATATCACTGCCTAGAAGGATGCTTCTACATTCAAGTGCAACTTACCAACTACTCTCAAGAGTTCAGCTCCTTTGTAAAACCCATGCCATAAATGCCCTGGACTCACATGGGTAGGAACAGGTTGGGTACTTTAAGGGGGCAAACTTGTACCTCGGTATCAGGGTCTGTTAAATGGATTCATTACTTTAAGGCAGCATCAAGTGGTCCTGAAACAGCAAATGATAATGGCAAATTTATTCATACAATAACTCCTGCTGCACTTAACACAAATACAAGAGTACATTTCTCAATAGTGTAGAAGAGATGAATTCATAAAACCTGTTAAGTAAATTATGAGTATTGAATATAAATCACCTGCAAAAAGTTCTTTCAGAAACATACCCAAAACTGCATTAAATTAGGGAAAAGGTTCAAGAGTTTTGTAAATGCCAGCTTCAGTCCTGCTGCAAATGTTCTTATCCACATAGATCATGGTCCCTGACTTTCACAGAGGAAAACACAAAAGCAGTTAACCCCGGGCCTTTGCTCCTCTCTTTGTCCACATCCTAACTGTTGCTTCCTAACATGTGCCGAATACACTACTAGACCTCTCACCTTTGTTCCTTGTTGGCAGTGGGGCCCTGCCACATGGCTCTGTGCCAGTCACCTGAAGGTTGGTTCCAGCCACCTTGTCTGAAGCCAACTTAAGTTATGTCTGTTTTCTGTCACCTGGACTCTTCCCCTATCAGAGGAATAGGAACATCACCTAGAATCCAGGATCAAACAAAAGCATCCTTTAGTGGTTAGGACCATGGATGACAGTGATCTCAGGCAGGACATGGAATTAACAGCCAGGAAACTCTTATCCCAAAGAAACCCCTTGAGGGTAGGCTCCCCATATCAGACTGTGTTTTATCAGACGCTGGAGAGGAGAGTGGCATCTGCCCTATCATGTGAGTATATGGACAGGAACACGAGCAGGAGCTTTCAGTAGCATGTGGAAAGGCAAGACCCAAGAGCAGTAAGGCTCTTGCCCATGATGTCAACACAACAGGTGATCTTAGGGTACCAATTAATGACAGCCCTATCTACTTGGGAGAACCAAGGGGACACCGAGTGCAGTGGGTCATGAGGCGCTAGGTTGACGGCAGGTTCAACCATGACAGGCTATCCCTAAGGCCCAAAGATACAAAGGGCAGAGGCCAAAGGAGAACCTGGGTTCCAGTCTAATCCCAGATCCCAGACAAAAATTCAAGGGACTCCTCTGAAGAGCTATAACCTGCAGGATGGATTTGGGAAAGGGATAAGGGGCTGAGCCCCTGTCTGGGAATCTGTACCCCAAGCCCTTCACACAGTGAGGGATGAATGGTTTGGAAACCTGACAGGGAGTGGTAAGGTTGGGCAGTGAGGGGGAAGAGTCAGCCCCTGGCCATTGTTCAAAGAAATATTTCCCTCTGTAGCCAGGGTGAGGCTGCTCCAGAGTCAACTTGCTCACCTCTCAGCAAGGTAAGTGATAAAACTATATAATACAGTACCACCAATATAAAGTGTCTTTGCAAAAATCTGTAATAATCACAAGAAATCTTTAATAATGATTAAAGATTATCATAGGCTGGGTATATACCCAAAACAACTAAGAGCAGGGACTTGGACAGAAATTTGTACACCCATGTTGATAGCAGCATTATCACAACAGCCAAAAAGTGGAAACAACCTAAGTGTCCACTGATGGATGAATGGATAAACAAAATGTGATACATACATACATACATTTCATCAGGAAAAAAAAAAGATTAATGTAGGAAGGTCAGTGCAGTCATTACAACTGTCAACCAAGAACTATCAATGACATGAAAAACCATGCTGACATTATGTTAGATCAAAAAAGCAAGACATGAGGATTGTGGAAGATGGCAGACTAGGGATGACCTCCTGGCTCTCTGCTCTCGGAGTTGGAGGTGAAGAAAGCAGTCAATAACTCGCCAGAGGATAGCACCCCCACAGGATCAGCTTCGTGGATCTGCAAGAATACACAGAGGGACGAGCAGTGCTGGGAAAACAAAGAGAATCTGTGAACTTGCTGAAAAATTCTGAGAGTGCGAGGTGCACGGCCGGGGGTGCAGCGCAGGCCAGCTGCGCCTAGCGGCCCGCCGGCCTGGACAGTGTGTTTTCCCTGACAGGGGGAGGATTCTTCCTTCATCCACCTCCACACTCACGCAGCCAAGGAAGTGCCTGAAGACAGTGTGAAGAGGTAACACAGGTCATCAGGCGGTTTGGAGAGGAGTCAGGAGCAGAAAGCAGTTTGGACTCTCCTGTGCACTCTGCCGGGACCCTTCGGGTGGGGGAGGACTCAGTGCTAGCATGCCTGGTGAACTCCAGCGGCTCAAGCTCCCTCACCACAGGGACTGGACAGGGGGAGTGAGTGCTCTCCCGGCAAGCAGCCAGGCGAGCGCCAGCAACCCAGGCCCCGCCGCACGGACACCAGGGACTGGAAAGAGGGGCTCCCGCGCGCCGGTGCCCTCCCTCGAGCACCGGCAGCCCAGGCCCGACCACACCGGCACCGGGGACTGGAAAGAAGGGAACCCGTGAGTGCCCTTCTGGGGAGTGGGGGCGACTCTAGCTCTAGATCTGGACAGGGGGAACGCGAGTGTCCTCTCAGCAAGCGCTCGGTCATCGTGGGAGGCTCAAGCTCCTGTGGCTGTGGGGCTTGGAAAGGGGGAGTGCGTGCTCTCGGGGAGGACTGCCTGGAGGTTTCGGGCAGTTTCCCGTTTCTCCCCGTCACCTGTGTTTCCCCCAAAAGATCAGACCCTGCCTTAGCAGGGTGGAACTGCCAAGGAGGCTACCTTTTCAGGTGGGTTCCAGGGCAACAGTACCACCCACACATCCCAGTGTCTGGGGAAGGTGTTTCTATCCAGAGTGTCAAACTCTGCCCCTGGGTGAAGTTGTGAAGAAAAAAAAAAAGCCACTTTCAAGCTGAAAACCCGAGGCCTGGTCTGCTACTCCCTCTTCACTTATTATCCACGGCTGGCCCATTTTGTACCAAAGGCCCAGATCTTTCCCCTGAAAGGGCATAGTATCAGCTCTTTAAGTGTACTGTCCAAGCTGAGTCCCAAGGTCACCTCCCTGCTGTGATTTGGTGGCTGGGCCTCCAACCAAAGGATCAGTCCCCAGTCTTGGAAGCGGAGTGGTGAAGGAGACCACTTTCATGGCTGGGACCCATCTGGGATGCTGAGGGCCCTTTTCTGTGACAAGCCCACTGGTGTTTCCTACCCAAGAGCCTGACTCCACCACTGTAAGAGTGGAGTAGCGTGGCAGGCCACTCTCTGGTCAGAGTCCCTCAGTGGCCTTGGACAGGGAGCCTCCAACAGCTCTAAGGTTTTTCACTTCATACCAATTAGATAAACCCCGTGTTTGGAGGGGCAGAGTAAGGAGAGTAGATGCCTTGGTACCGCTTTTGATCATCTGATAAAAACAGAAGACAAGGGCTTACCCTAGGCACCCAGACTATTGCCATCTTACAGTCCTGTGGTTCAGGAAGGAAAATCTAGACCGCAATCCTGAGTAATTGCACCAATTGACTCCCCCCACGAGGAGCCCCCCTACAAGAGTGACTAAAGATTTCCGAATAACACATTATCAGCTTTCCCCTAACTACAGTTCAAGCAACCTCTGAAGTATTCTCTCTTAGAATTACTGTTACCTGCTGCCCCTCTCACTCCACCTAAAGTAGTAACAGGACGCTAGAAACCCTTGGGAGTGACAGAACATTCCCCAAAGTCAGTGATACCTGTATATCCTATTTGGAGGCCTACAATACAATATAAAGGTCCTGGAATACCTTGATAACTGACTCCTCTCCACAAACCACAAGCAATAAGAGAAAGTAAACACATAGCCTAACATAGTGCCTCCCACCTCAATCTAGTGATTGATAGCAGACTTGCACTCACAAGAGTGATCTAACCCCTGGGTGTCTAAGCCAGGGGCCCAAACTCACTAAACTACGCAAGCAGAAGGAGAAGACATCAGGCCAAAGATAACCCAGCAGGCCTAAACTCCTCTAAGACAACAGAGAACCAGAGCACATCTCCCCGACTCTGCCAAGGAGCATTACTTTGGAACCCCGTAATCAGTTCATAATCCAGCCTCAGCACTTTCGGGCCCTGACAAAGTGCCCAGATGAGAAAAAAACAGTGAAAGTTCCTAGGAAACATGAAGGATCAGAGAGAGAGAAGTCACCTCCAAAACAAAATACCCAATCATCACCAACTGACTCCAACTTACATGATACAATTAAACTGACAGAGGAAGAATTCCGAATATGGATTGTTAGAAAACGCAATGGAATTGAAGAGAAAATTGATTCCAAACATAGAGAAACCACAAGAACGATTCAGGAAATGAATGAAAGATTTTCCAAAGAAATTGAAATAATACGGAAAAACCAAACAGAAATTCTGGCAATGGAGGAAACATTTCAGGAACTCCAAAATTCAGTGGAAAGTCTTAAGAATAGGATGGATCATGCAGAGGAGCGAATCCCAGAGCTTGAAGATTATGCGTATGCACTAAACAAATCAGAAGAAGAAAGGGAACACAGAAACAAGAAACAAGACCAAAGTTTACAAGAAGTATGGGATTACATAAAAAAACTGAACCTACGGTTGATAGGGGTGCTGGAGGGGGCTGAGGAACAGTCACAAGGGCTGGAAAACTATTTCAGGAAATACTGGAGGAAAATATGCCAGGCCTAGCCAGAAATCTTGATATTCAGGTACAAGAAGCACACAGAACTCCTGGGAGACTCAACATGAAAAGGCAATCACCTCGTCACGTGATTATTAGGCTGAACAAAGTAAATGCAAAAGAAGCAATCTTCCGTGCAGCCAGACAAAAACAACAAATAAACTTCAAAGGCAGGCCTATCAGATTAACTGCAGATTTCTCATCTGAAACCCTACAAGCCAGAAGAGACTGGGTGTCTATTCTTAATCTTCTAAAACAGAATGAAGCCCAACCTAGAATTCTTTATCTGGCAAAATTAAGTTTCATCTATGAGGGAGAAATAAAGTCCTTCTCAGACAAGCATTCTCTGATGGAATTTGCAAAGACTAGAACAGCCCTACAGGAATTTCTTAGACCAGCCTTTCCCACCGAACAGGGCAATAGGCACACTTCAAAGTAAAACCTTCAAAGAGTTAAAGGCTAGAACTTGAACTGCAGGATGGCGCCAGGAGTAAAACAAAGCAACTGGACAACAATTGATATTCCCAACAATATGAATGGAAACCTTCCTCAAATATCAATCCTTTCAATAAATGTTAATGGCTTAAACTGTCCTCTGAAGAGAAATAGACTGGCAGAATGGATAAAAATTCACAAGCCCAGTATCTGCTGTATACAGGAAACACATCTAACCCACAAGGATGCATTCGGCTGAGGGTCAAGGGATGGAAAACTATCATCCAGGAAAATGGAAGTCAAAAGAAAGCAGTGTAGCTATACTATTTGCAGACAACATAAGCTTTAAAATAACAACACTAAAAAAGGATAACGATGGCCACTTTATAATGGTGAAAGGGAAGATCCAACAAGAAGATTTAACTATTATTAATATTTATGCACTCAACATAGGAGCACCTCAACATAGGAGCACCTAACTACATAAAGTAACACTCAGCACAGCACCTAACTACATAAAGCAACACTCAACATATTTATGCATTCAACATAGGAACACCTAACTACATAAAGCAAACTTTGTCAGATCTTAATGACTTGTTAAACAATACTGCCATAGTAGCAGGGGACTTCAACACTCCACTGAATCAACTCGATAGATCCTCCAAACAGAAAATGAGCAAAGAAGTAATGGACTTAAACAGAGCTCTTGAACAAAAAGATGTGACAGATCTCTACAGAACATTCCACCCAAATAAAGCTGAATTTACATTCTAATCAGCAGCCCATGGAACCTTCTCCAAAACTGACCACATACTAGCCCACAAATCAGATCTCAACAAATTCAAAAAAATAGAAATTATACCATGTGTCTTCTCTGACCATAGAGGTATAAAACTAGAGTTCAATTTCTACAGAAACCCTCACCACTTCACAAAGTCTTAGTAACTAAACAATTTATTATTGAAAAAGTCTTGGGTCAAGGAGGAAATTCAGAGGGAAATCAAGAGTTTCTTCGAACTAAACGATAAAGGAGACACAAGTTACCAAAACCTGTGGGATACAGCAAAAGCATACCTAACAGGAAAAATAATAGCTATAAATGCTCACATCCGAAAGATATATGCACAATTTTTTGATAGAACTACCATGGTTAACTGACCTAACAGTCTTATAAACAGAAAAGCCAAGAGTTTTAGAGACCTTACAGAAGTTTATATGATCCTGCTGCTAGAAAACAAGATTCGATTCAAATTTCTCTATTTGATGGTTCCCTAGGTAATTAGTGAAACAATTTTATCTGCCCACTATAAATAACAGTAATACTGAGGAATTAAAAATTGAATTTGATGGGTATGAGGTGCTGGCGAAACTATAATCTTTACATTCTTGTCAAGGAATAAAAAGGCAGATTTCCAAGGTGATTTTTTTTGAAAAAATAAAGAAAAATCTAAAGTAACACTGTAAAATATTGCCAACTGTACAGGAAGCAATTATAGTCACTATCTGGGTATCACATGGAACTTTGCTACTAATGGAACCATCAGTGGAACTACAGTGTCTACACTGACTCATACCCTTCAGACATAATATCTTTTCAAATAAAGTCTGGAAAATTCTGCCCATTGCTCTTTCATGATGAAACATAACTCTGATTTGGGAACACAAACCTAACTCGCTTTTGGGAATCACATTTCACTTTATCAAAAATACCTTTCCTTTAAAATTTCTTCATATCTTCCACATCTAACTGAATACCCTGTTGTAACATGATTGCTGTTAATGACATGAAATGTTTCTTTGAGAGGTAGAAAACACTTGAACTAAAACATGGACTTTAGTTAAAACATTTTGTAGAGAGATGAATGAATGCAGTGCTGAACTTTGAAACACTCTCTTTTACATGGCATCATAAGGGAAATGAAAAACGGGCCTTTTCTTGTCAAAGTTTGATAATGAAGAGAATATTTCTGGAAGGCAAGACTAGAAAGTCCACATCCTGTATCTTTCTTGATTAATGATTCTAAATTCTGTTAAAAGGATGTGTGGCTGCTCAAGAATAAGCTACCTTTCAGTGAAACAAATTTCATGTTTAATTCATTGATTATGTAATATTTAAACAGTAATTATTTATCTTACAAGCTCTCATTTTTGATGACTAGATTTGGATAATGAATGATATTTAGAAGGAGAATTTAAATGATTTTTTAAATTCTTTTTTCTAGTCTTCATATGAATTTATTCTTTCATTCAACACATATATATTGACCATCTGCTGTGAGCAAGACACTCACGTGGGTGGTAACATACTGCTTTTTTCTATAGTCTAGCGAAGTAGTTCATTGGTCATGATCATAGGTCTTTTCTTTAAGGTGTTATTATAAAAAATGTAAATGTGCAAAAACAGATAGAAGAGTATAAAGAATCTCTATGCACACAAAAGTAAGTTTCAGCAAATGAGAACCTATGGCCAATCTATTTTCATCTATTCCCCTCTCAATTCTCCAGTTCCTATGCTATTTTGAAGCAAACCCCATGTTTCATACCATTTTATCCATATCCATAGTACTTCAGTAATTATCTGTAAAATGTAAGGTTAATATTATAGTTTTATTATTTTTATTTTTTTACAAACCCACTTCATATCACACCTAAAATTTTCCAGCTATCTCTTAATATCATCAAATACCCAGTGTTCAAATTTCCAATTATCATTTTTTTCTTTAAAAAATTTTTAATTGAAGTGTAGCTCATATAAAAAAATACACAAATTATAAATGAAACGTTTGTTGAATTCTCTCAAAGTGTAAATGCATGTAACATACAGACCAAGAAATAGAATGTTCCTAGAGTTCTAGATACCTCCTCCTGTCCTCTTTCAAGGGAAACCCTGTCTTAATTTCTAATATCCTAGATTAGTTTTGCCTGTTTTTGAACTTGATATAAATGAAGTCACCAGTGAATAAATTTTTTTTTTTACTTAACGTTATATCTGTGAGATTCATCCATGTTATTGTGTGTAGGTATAGTTCATTCATTCTCACTGCTGTATAGCATTCCACTGTGTATCACAATTTATTCGTCCATTCTACCAATTCCATGTGGAGCCATGTTGGAACCTGAGGCTACAGGAAAAATCAATAATATGAATTTACCTTTTATTTAAAAATTTGACATTTTGTTTATCATGGCTTTTTGCTTTAACTATGATTTAAATATATTGCATTAAACATTATTTATGTTGATAATGAGTTTTTCTGGTAGCCTCTTAAATTTTTCTCCTGAAATGAGTTCTTCACTTACCACACTCTAGTTGTAGCCCTCCCTGTCTACCATAGATGGACGTGTGAGCTGTATAGAGTTTTTGGAAATTATGAGTAGTGTTGATGTGAACATACCTGTACATGTTTCATGGTGAACACATTTATGCACTTCTGTTAAATACACACACACACACACACACACACACACCCCTTATGGTAACTTTTTTTTAACCTCTTGACAAATTTATTATGTCTGCAGCAGACTATTTTTAACTATATGCATGATATTGTGTAGCAGATCTCTAGAACTTAATCATTTTGCATAACTGAACCTTTATACCAGTGGAATAGTAACTGCATATTTCCACGTTTTCTCATCCCCTGGCTACTACCACTCTACTCTCTGTTTCTGTAAGTTTGACTATTTTATTTTATTTTTTGTAGATATGGGGTCTCACTATGTTGCCCAGGCTAGTCTCAAACTTCTGGCCCCTCCTGTGATATTCCTTCCAAACTGCTGGGTTACAGGTGTGAGCCACTGCAACCAGCCAAGTTTGACTATTCTAGGTATCTCATATAAATGGAATCATGCAGTGTTTGGACTTCTTTGAATGGCTTATTTCATTTAGCATAATGTCCTCAAGGTTCATCCAATTATCTTTTAAATATCACAAGATAAAGGAATATTTTGTATAACTTTATTTCTTTGAATGGAACCCATATATGGTCCACACATTGCTACTGTTTGATGTGGCTAAATTTCTTCAGATCTATAGGTTCTACTTTCATCTTGTTCTCTTCTCCCCTTCCCACTTTGAGTTTAGCTTTAGCAACCATTAGTGATTCCTGCCTAAACCAGTCTTCACTATGATGGTGGCAAAATTATATTTTTCTACCCCTAAAATCACTTCATAGTAACTAAGTGACAATTGGCATTGTAGTATAAGAATCACTTCTCCTCCTTTTATTCATTCATTTGTGTGCCATTTATTTATAATTGTTGTATACTTATGGATTTCTGCTTTGTTGTTCAAGTTGTCTAAGATTTGCCTGGTAGTGGTCACTTAACAACTGCCTCCCATGTCCTTGTAATATGCCCCTATATATTTATTATTATTTTAACATTTCCTTTTTAAAATAACAAAATTTTCTAGATATTGTTGTGCCTAACATGCCTTAGTTTTGGAATTAGGATATTTTATGAAACCAGGACAAATTTGACATCATAATCTGATAAATGCATTATTAGAAGTCAATATCTGCTATGGACAATGGTTGCAACATAGCTACGTATGTTCAAAATTTTCCTCTCCAAATCAAAAGAAAAGTGCAAAGTTTTCTTTTTTATTCTTAAAAAATCAAA
>CAUYRT010093781.1:0-23647 GCA_963574885.1 Lepilemur ruficaudatus
TTCAGTTTTTGTATCATATAATTTAATGCTCTGTTGTTAGATGTATAACCCTTTAGGATTATTATGCCTTCTTTGAGAATAGGCCCCTTTATCATTATGTAATGCCCTCTTTATCATTGGCAATTTTCTTTATTCTGAAGTCTGTTTTGTCTGAAATTCATGTTGCTCTTCCAGCTTTTTTTGATTAGTACTAGCATTGATTGTATATCCTTTCTTCCTTTACATTTATCCTATCAGGATTTTTGCATTTGAACTGGTTAATTTTAAGTTGCAAATAGTTGGGTTTTGTTTTATTATCCATTCTAAAAGTTGTTATCTTTTAATGGATGACTTTTAATTGATGTGTTCTTAACATTCCCATTTAAGGTGTTTATTGATAATTTTGGATCATTAGTCATGTTTATAATTATTTTTTAAATTTCTTTTCAGAGGTCTCTGCCTCTGGTCTGTGACCTTTACAAATTTGTCTTCTTAGATAATTTCTAGGAAATGATACCTAGCCAAAACAGCCACCCATCATATTTCTGATAAATTATCTGAACAAGTAATTATGCTGCCCCCAAATAATCTAGTCCATATTACATAAGGCAGTAAATAATAATGGGTAGGACTTATATAACTCTTGGTATGTGTCAGGCACTGGTCTCAGCACCTTACATATATTTACTTATTTGTTCCTCATAAATAACCTATGAGGAGGTACTATCAATACCTGCATTTTATAGTTGAAGAAGCTGAGAGACAGGTTAAATAATTTGCCCCAAATAAGTGACAAGTCGGGATTTTGTGGTTTGGAAGACTACATTTTAAATAACTAGAAATTAGGGTGAATGACTTTTGGATAAATGAGACTTTGGTTTGCCAAATAAAAACACGATTTTAGCTTGTTATCACTTTCTCACATCACCATGAAAGGGTAATAGCACAGTGTTTCTACAACCACTTAGTATATTGTTTATCAGCCAATTCTGTGATTGCTACCTGACAGCAAGTCAATACTTGCTACTTGTAAATGTTTTCATTTGTTTAGTGATCCCCAAATTAACATTACTCCAATGCCAATTGTTGAGGTATAATCCAGTCTTCACTATTAAATGAATTAGCTAGATGGATCTGTAAATGTTTCTGATGAAATTAGGTTCCATTTTCTGTGGAGTCTGGTGGAGGAAATTGCGATATTTAATTCGATGAATTATGAGGACACAAGACTGAGCTTTAATTGATTTAGTCACCATTTTTCCTTTAGTGTAGACTTTGAAAACATAGTTATAAATATTGTACATCCAATAAAAAAAGGACACATGGACTTTTCACTGCTGGAAAAGTGATACAAATTTAGGTTAACTTCTTTATAAATGTTTCTTACAATATTTTATATTGAAAATTGCTTATATACAAATAACTTGCTTTTTATATGTATTGAAATAATATTTATTTATTGAATTGATTGAAATAATCAAATATATCTTAGACTTTAGACTAAAAAGCTGGGGCACCAGGCTGCCAAATATTCCCTCATCCTGCTCAAACTATATTGACCCTTATTATATAAATTTTAAACATTTTATTAAATTTGAAAAGAAAAATGAACTAGGCAGAGGCATCTTCTTAAACTTAAACTGTGGTTTCGCCAGAGTTAACCTTATTTCCTATAGATACTAACTATGAGAATTTAATTTTTTAAAAGTATTTTTATGAGGATTATAAATTCAGTCAAACAATTATAGTGTCCCTTGTTATTTATTTATTTTCTCTTTACAGATTTTTCTATACAAAAAAACTAATATTTTCTTTTAAAAATGAGAAACTAAAACTTTAGATAATAATAATTGAAGAAAAATGAGTAAGGGATGCTAATCTCATTTTGTGTGGAAGGAAGATAAAATTTATGAAAATCTTTAGGCTTTGTTTAAAAATATATAGTTAAAGGAATTCTCACAACTCATTAACTTAGCATGATTTAGATTCCCAAACTGAACAAGGTCAGTTAAAAATTATGTATTAATAGAGATACAAAGTTGGTAATTATTTAAAAAATTATATCTTATGCATAAAAATAATTATTTTGGCAAAGTATGGGCTATCCTAGGAGAGTAGATAATTAAACTTTAGATGTATTATTGTAATTAGTATCAATATGATTTACTGTAATACCAGTTTAAAGGAAAAGTAACATAAGATCTCTCAAAAACTGCAGAAAATCATGTGATTGAATTCTGCACTCATAACAGAATCTCTTAGAAAATAAAAAATAGAAGTAGATAGGAGCTTCCTTAATTCGATGAAAAACTTCTACCAAAATATATAGCAAATATCATAGTTGTTGGTGTATATAGCATGGCTTAATCTCAGTTGATTTGGAAAGATCTCATGCTTATCAATAGCCAGAGCTATTGATGAATGTTATGGAATATATTAACTAAAGATAAATGATATTCTGAAACTGTGAGTCTGTGAATTGTTTTCAGGCAGGATATATTTTTTTGTCAGTATTTGGTTTGGGTGGAACATGAATTGTAGTGTTGGTTTAGGGCATTCAACACTTAAGGCTAGAATTTGCTGCCTGACCAGGTCATCATAAGAGACTTCCACAAGGACGTTTTAGGGCCTCCTGGTACCAAGGTATTTTCAATGTATGCATGTAGTACTTGAGACTTGAAGACAAAGTGTGTACTATGTGATGCAGTGATAGGGGTAAAGATCTCAGGACCCCTTTTAATGGATAATGTGCTATTGCTGTATGGTGTCCTTTGCTGTGATATGTCTGTTCAATGAGTGGGAAAAAAATGAAAAAAAAAATAAAACAAAAACAAGAACAAAAAACACAGGAAAAGAAATAAAATCCCTACAAATCTTTGAGTCTTGTGAGTCCTTTCAGCAATCAAATACTTAAGGTAGTTAATACATAGTGAAAGTATAAGAAATATTCCTTTCATGATTAGAAATAAAGGATATTTCTTTTTGTTTTAGTTAAGAGTACTTATTTACAGAGAATGATACTTGAATTTAGTAGATTAAGCAAATAGGTGTTTCTGGTTTTCACATAACAAGAATTGTGGAAGAAAGTTATTTGCTAGCATCAGTTAAGAGGCTTAAAAATATCAGTGATGAAGTCTTTGCAATTGGCTTGGATTTTACTCATGGCTACTGTACCTAATCCCCACCCAATCATATCTAGACTGGAGAGGTTCCATGACAGAAAGGAGAAAATCAATAACAGCAAAAGTACAGGATCAGGACAGGAAAGGTCAGGAATGATCAGGTAAGGTGCAAAGAACCATAGAATACACATCCAGGGCTAAACTCAGTGAAAGCAGCTTCTTCAGGGATTCAGGAAGGCAGATGTTCACCTGAAATTTCCACTCTGACACAAGGACCTAAATGGAAATCCGAGATTTCTACCTTTATTAATACAGGAAAGTTTTCTTTCATAGAGAAAGAAAAATATAATATTGGAATGTGGAATAAGAGCTTTAGATTTTTTTTTTTTTTATTATACACTAAAAATTCTCTTCCCTGATTGTGTACTAGGAAATGGCTTTTCTCTCTGTGTTGCTCTATGCTGCTCTTTGGAGCAGTAGTATCTACTCTATACTCATGGGCTAGAAGAATCATTTCTCAGTATGAGTCAGATCCTCTCACACACCTTCTCAAAACCAGTGGTTTCTATCATTCTGAGTAAATCTCAAAGTCTTATATATTTTCAAAAACCTACACTACCACATTTCTGAATTCTCTCCTTCTAATATCATCCCCACAAATGCTTGTTATGCTTGAAATTTTATAATAAACTAAGCATTCTTCTACTTCAAGGCTTTCACACTTCCTGTTCCCTCTGCCTGGAATATTCTTCCCCCACAGAACCATATGTTTCATCATTTTCCTTTTTTTCTGGTCACTGCTCAAATATCATGTTATCATGAAGGCCTTTCCTAGCTGTTGTATATATAATAGCATATTCCCTCTCCCAGCCAAGAGTACTGCCTGTTCCCTTTATCCTGCTTTAGATTTTACCATGAAACTTACCATCTGAAAGATTATAAATCTGTTTAGTTGTTTATTATCAATTTTCCTTTACTAGAATTAAGTTCTGTGCAGGCAGGGACTTTTTAAACCGCTTAGTATATAAAATATCATCTGGCATATTAAAGATGCTAACCGACAATTATTATTAAAAATGAGAGGAAGGAAAAACTAACAATGAAAGGAAAGAAAGAAGAAAAAGGGTGAGCTATAAATAGTGACAGGTAAAAGTTTGCCTCTTTAAAAATAAACACAGTAATTCTGATTTTATTATTTACTGAAATAACAATATCTTTCTTCTTAAAAACAGTTGCCATTATTATGAAGTCATCAATGATACTGTGAGAAGTAACAGAGATCAGGATTCTGTATTACAAAGAACTAAGCTGAAGGCATTGAAAATGTCAATTTAGTAATCGTTAGTGGGCTACTTCCTCAAATTCTGAGAGCTAGAGTAGGGCAGGACTTGTTAATTTTTCGTAATCCCGCTTGAGTGTAATGAAAGTTGTCCTCAAGATTGTGACACTACAAAGACATCAAAGCATTTGTACTCAGATTTCTTTCTTTATTTATAATTTCCCTTTATGTTATCTAGATTCTATTCATCTTCACCAACTGATATAATACTGTTTATTGCAAATGTGTCTGATAGCAAGTGGATTTTCAGTAAGATGAAAGCAAGCAGATGGGGCAGATGGGATTCAGTGGCCATGTCCAATCAGTAGAGCTTGCCAGTGTTGTATGGGACAGACATGTCATTTCTGAACCTATTACTCCCCGGAAGCATCCTTTCATGAATTTGATATGTAACTTTCACTGTGCTTCTCAGGTCAGAAATGCCTGCTTCCTACCTTCTATAGAGTAGAAATGCTTTAATTTTCCACAGTACAGGATGTAAACTTTCATCTAAGTCCTAAAAGTGCATGACATCGTGCTTTATTTGTATCAATCCTGAAGAGAAATACAAAATCACAACTTTTATCACATTACCCCCTATTTTTAAAGCAACATCCATCAAAATTACTCTTGGTTATGAATATCTGAAATCTACAGATGAACAAGAATAACAGTCAAAAGAAAACAGGGTTATAGTGGGCAAAGATTTGTCAGACTACTGGAGAAGATGTTCTTGAAACAGGTGGAAAAAAAAGTTTCTAGGAGAAACCTAAAAAATGAAATCTAACATTCTTAAGACATTTTATATAAACCCAGTTTAATATTGTGAATATTAGATTTGATTCTTTGAAGCAACCTCTTTTTATATTTACGTTTTAAAACAAGAGGACTAGCTTAAAGTGTTGCATGGCTCCGTACGCTTCTTAATCAGCTTTATGTTGTTTCAGCTATTCATTCCTTCAGTAAGCATTTGTTGTTTGTTACTACACACGTGAGCATTTAGGTTTCATGAGGAATCTATTCCATTTAGTAACTGTGTTTAGCTTTCCACTATTGTAATTCACACGCGTAAGCTTGGAGTCTGTACACGCGATAGGCTGAATCACCAAAAATGAAAGTTCGGGCATTTCTGTTCCTTTGCTCTTTAGAAAAGTTGATAGGGGAAATATTTCAGTCACTTCAGTTGTTCCTTTTTGTTTGGGCATGAAAGGGAGAGGAGAGTGTGAGTGACAACTGTACCTAGGTCTTTTCCCATTTAGACAAGTGTGAAAGTAGCAGGCACAGAGCTGGAAGGCAGAAAGAAGCTGTTTCCATAACCTCCTGGAAGAATTTGTGATCTGCTAAAAATTGAGTTAATCAGTTTGGTGTAATTATAATTCACACCACTGTACAAAACTGTCTGCATTTTAATGATGATGGAACACTAAAGGTATTATTATTTATAAAGACATCATAACCATAATTAACTCATGCTAAACTGCCTCTTTGTTAGCAACTTAGCCAAAAGTCACACTTAGCTGCATTTGGCTCCTTTTAACGAGCTGCATATGATGGAACAAACCATGTAAAAGGTTATTACTGGGTATAACTTAATAGAGAGTTTGCTGCAAATTAGTAACAATGATGATATGATTATAGCATTTATTTTTAAGTAGTTTTTAAAAAAATTTTACATTAAGGGGAGATGATCTGTGGATCCAGAGTAAACTATTACTACATGGTGAGGTTCTAGAGAAAGAAGATTGAAGAAAAGGCAGATTACTCATTCTTTAAATGAATTATTATGTTGTAGTTTTTATTAAATGGCACTGCAAATTGCTACGACAAGAGAGTAAAACTTTATTTTTTATTTCAGAATATTACAGAGGTACAAATGTTTACGTTACATACATTGCCTTTGCCCTGCCTGAATCAGAGCTATAAGTGTGTCCATCCCCGAGACAGTGTATACTGCGCCCACTGGGCGTGAATATACCCATCCCCATCTTCCCCTTCCCACCTGCCTGACACCCAATGAATGTTACTACCATATATATATATATATATATATAAAATGTATAAATATATATGCACACATATATCATGACATATTAATATATGATAAATGTGTGTATATGATGCAGGGGGTGTCACAATGAAGGAAGGAAGGTCCCCCTGAACTCGCCAAATGGATTCTTGGCATCTCTTGGAAATGAATTCGAGAACAAGCCAACTCGTGACAGAAAGTTTATTGAGAGAGAGAGAGAACAGATCCTACTCCACAGAGTAGGATCTTTTTCTGAATAGGGGAGGGGGGAAATCTTATGGGGCAATGTTAACCTTTGTGAATGTTCAAAAATCCTGAACAAAACCAGTATTGTCTTGAGGTCAGGTCATAAAGGTTAATCATAAACTGTTGCACAGAAAGTGTGAACAGTTTGTAAGGCATCTGGGTTAGTAATTCATCCATCTTCAGGTGGGTCCATACCAGCGACTTGATGGTGACTTCCTTGTTCAAAGTGGTTGGGCTTTGGGATCAGCCAAAATAGCTTCATTTAGACTTTATTGACCTTCCTTTTCTGTCTTTATCTATCTGTATAAAATAATGTGGCTGGATAAGTTGTTAGCTGTGTGATATTGGGAATCCATGGCTAAGCTATAACCTTGTTTATACAACCATGAAGTTAATGAATTCTCTGTTAAAACAAATAGGTTAGAAGATTAAACATTTTCTAGATTCAAAATAACAAGAGATAACAAGGGGTGGCAAAGATGTGGGGAAAAGGGAACACTTCCACACTGCTGGTAGAAACATAAAATAATACATCCATTATAGAAAACAGTATGGAAGTTCAACAAAAAAATAAAAATAGAACTACCATTTGATCCAGCAATCCCACTTCTGGGTGCATATTCAAAGATATGAAATCAGTATGTTGAAGAGATATCTGCATTCCCATGTTTATTGCCGTATTATTTGTAATAAACAAGATATGAAATTAACATACATCTGATGTATGAATGAATAAAGAAAATTTGGCACACATATATACATACACATATATATACATGTACTATATGGAATACTATCCAGCCTTTTAAAAAGGAAATTCTGTCATTTGCAACAAGATGCATGAACCTTTTTGCTAAGTGTAATAAACGAGGGCAGAAAGACCAATACTGCATAATCTCATTTAAATGTGCAATCTTAAAAGTTGAACTAATAGGAGCAGAGAGTAGAATGGTGGTTTTCCTGGATTGGAGTTAGGGAAATGTTGGTCAAAGTGTACAAAATTTCAGTTAGACACGATGAATGAGCTCTAGAGATCTGTACAGCATAGTGACTATAGTTAATAATGTATTATATACTCAAAAATTGCTAAGATAGTAAATTGTAAATGTTATCACCACAAAGTATGTGAGGTGATGAGTAAGTTCTTAAGGGTGATTTTATCATTTTACAATATGTATATATATGCCAAAATATCACATTGTACACAGTAAATATATATACTTTTTATTTGTGAGCTATACATTACTAAAGCTAGGAAAAAATCTGCTAGAGATGTGATGATAATTAGGCATAATGAATATAATGATTGTAGAGTCAAGTTAGAAAAGCATTATTTTCTGGAATTTCTGGAGAGCATCTAAATACAAATCTGCAAGATTTTTTCCCCAGATGTAATGAGAAAATTGCTGAAAGCAAAAGTGAGCCTTTAGACAATATTTGTTTATCCTCCAAAGGGCTCACATTCTCTCTATACCTTGGAGGAAAAAAATAAAGCTCACTCTTTCTCCTCCTTTATGTATCTTTAAGGCTGGACTTTAGAAGACAACACAATGCCTGCATAACAGCACAATGATGCTAGATTAGGAATACTATGCCAGATGCCAACTCAAGTTCTGCTTGGTTTTAGAACAGCACAGAAACTCTTTTCCCAAAGAACAGCTTAATCGTAAATGATCTTTGCTTTGAGGAAAAAAGGTTGAGATGACCCTTGGAATATGTAGAAGAGAGGAATCTTCTTCCTTTTATTTCATCTGTAGCTTCTTAATTGTGCAACTACTGTGCCATGAGGAATATCTGTACTCAAAAGATAACTGAGATAGAGAAAAAAAGAGTCTCAATTCCCTAACTCACCTCCTCCTAAAAGATACCCAAAGAACCTGCCATGGGAATTGCTGTTATAGACCAGAGTTTGAGCAATAATTTCTTACTGCAAATCTGAGACAGAGATGTGAAAGATGAACCTAAGTTACTCACAGACAGTAAGTGTATCAGTGAGAAATTGCAGTGCTATCAGTAACAGGAATCCGACCATAGTTTATAAAGTAAAACATAAGATTATTCTCTTCTATGTAAAAGAAGCATGGGTGCAGGCATCCATGGTGACTCTACAGTGTTTTTAGGGACTTATCCTGCTTCTGTTTCCAAAGTTATTTGGCCCAATATAGCTTCTGATGCTGCAACTATTATGTCTATGTCCTAAGCAGAAAGGATGAAGATGTAAGGAGGAAAGGTCACATAACTTAGGACGTCTGTTCCCTTTAGGCAGCTTTCTCAGAAGTCATGTACAGGATCCTCACTTACATAGCATTAGTGTGCAAGAACTTAGTAATATGGACACACCTGGTGGGAGGCTAAGAAATTGGTGTTGGCTAGGAATGTGCTGTCCTGAATAAAAATTTGGGTCTTTTATCAAGGAAGAGGTAAGTGGATAGCTGGTAGTCAACTAGAGGCTCTGCTACAGAAAGTAAGATGTGGACAAGGCATAGAGGGTGTTTAGAGCTTGGGGTAGCTAAGAATAAAGTTGAGAAATACAGTAGATAATTAGGGCCAAAACGATCCTGATTCTTTCATGCCAGGAACAAGGAGTTTGGTATGAGAAAGATAAAACATTAATAAATATGGAGGCAATAACATATCATTAAAATCCATTTGGGGGTTAAAATAGATATCCTGTCTAGATTTGATGATTTTATAGCATTCCTCCATAAGAAAAATCTAATTCCTACATGATTAAAAACTGAAGACTTTTGTAAGGTCCGGCAAGAAAAAAAGAATGAGAATAAAAGGAAGTTCAGATACAGGGACAAAAAAATTATTTGTTACTTCCATTTCTTGAATCAGTGCTCAAAGGTTTGTCCTGCTGGATTTAGTTATTCAGTCATTAGGACAGTGAATGTCTTCACATTGTAAAAAGGAGTGGTGTAAAAATACTTCATTTCACCTCAGGAACTTAATACTGGATTTAATAATGCTAATTCCTGAGCCCCACTCCTGGAGATTTTGTCAACAGAGAGAGGCCCAGAACTCTCTCTGTTAGCAAAATCTCAAGGAGGCTCCACTGACAGTCTAGAAAGTTTTCACATTTTGGTTATTGGGCTTTTTGGGGTGGACGGGGAAGAGGACAGGTCATTGTGGGAGAGTAGGCACACTGCAAGAATGAAAGGGGCATTGGGAAAGTCTATTATCACGAGATAATTTGTTTCACTTAAAGGAATGTGAACTTAATAATGGCCTGAGAAAGTCTGAAACCACATACTTTATAACCACTTGTTCCTCAGTTATTGTTTTTACTATTCATGTTTTCCCTTTGCCCTACTTTCTGCCTTCATCCAAAAGTTGGGTTTTTTTAAGTTGCATGAGTTTCTCAGTATTTTATAATAATGATGTGGTGAAAATAGAAGTTTACCCATTAAAGAAGTATTGTGGATTTGCTAATTCTCCTACATACTATATTTAATTTTTTCTGTCCTTTGCCAATTAAATGTTTTCCACTTCTGGACTTGCTAATGAAATTCTCCAGTTTTCTGTGATTTGTTGATAGACCTGTTCTAATTATTGGGACATTCAGTCCCAATTAACAGCTTTTGATTTAAATATTATCATCATCCCACATCCAATGTATTCTACCTATTTATTTCTTTGTTGTCTCCCCCAGCAACCTCCTCCCATGTAAAAATTTCCTTGGTGGAATGTAAGTCACATGAAGACAAAAATTTACATCCAAACTTCATGGAGAAGCTTCTGAAAGAATAGGTTTCGTGCATTTTTTCCACTTTTAAAACTCCCATTCACTAACACCTCAATTCTCTAATATGGCTTCTTCTCTCACCACTTACCTAAAATTGCTACTTTTTAAGGTCACTGAAGACCATTGTATTACCATACCAAGATAAGCTTGTGAGTTCCTATCTCACTTAACCCATTTGTAGGACATGACCTTGTGGGGCACTTTCTTGTCATAAGTCTGCCATGGTCTTCTGAGACAGTATCATCTTCTTTTTATTTTTCCCTACTTCTCTAGCCACTCTTTGTTTCTTTCTCTATCCTTTTCTTTAATATTGGCATTCCGTGGTTTCATGTTCAACTATTTCTTTAACTCTATTCAATCCTGTAAAATTTTGTATTTATATATGAATAAGTTCATATCTATGGATTCAACTTCCACTTATTTTTATGTTCCTAAATCTCTATCATTAAACCAAATCTTTCTTAGGTTCTATTTTACCACATAGACAATATTTATCTGAATATCCAACAGAGAGCTCAAATTTGACAAATCCAAAAGATCGCTTTAGCCCTCCACTCCCAAATATGTTCCTTCCATTGTGTCCTTTATCCTCCTATATGACACTAGTTACTTAGTTGCATGATTCTCAAAATTCTATCAATTTTGCCTACTTAATTTTTCCTTGTGTGTGTGTAGTAAAGACACTTAAAATCTCTCTTATCCAATTTCTATGGGTGGTGATGGATATGTTAATTAATTTGTGATAATCGTTACACTATGTATGTATATCAAATCATGTTGTACATCTTGAATATACAGAATTTTTGTCAATTGTAAAGGTAGAAAAAATTATAAAACTATTCTCTTGTACTCCTTGTAATAACTTCGGGCTAGCCTTATTATTCTTTGCATGTTATGCATTAATAGTACTTTGGGAGGCGGAGGCTGGAGGATCACTTGAGGCCATGAGTTCAAGACCAGCCTGGGCAACATAGTGAGACCCCCATCTTCACAAAATAATAATAAAATACTACTACTAATAATAATTATCTGGGTGTGGTAGCCTGTAGCTCTGGCTACTTAGGAGGCTGAGATAGGAGGATCACTTGAGCCCAAGAGTGGAGGTTACAGTGATCTAGGATCAGGCCTCTGCACTCCAGCCTGCTGACTAGTCTCTTGCTTTCCACCCAATAACTTTTAAAGTGTTGGCATAGCTTGAGCTTTCTAATGCAATGAACTTATTTGATTGCTTGTTCCTTTGTAATCTTTCGTGTCATCTCCTTGCCTTCAAGATAAAGTCAACATAGAATGAAAACCCCTGCAGATGTGGCTCCTCCCAGCTATTCTCATCTATTCTCACTGTCCCACCACATAGTCCTCTGTCACTATTCACATGATTGCTGCTTCCTTTGGACTACTAAGTCCTTTGATGATGGTGTCTATGAAATTTCTCCTGAGCCCCGGTTACTAGAAAAGTGTCCTACAATTAAAACTTGTTTAAAAGATGTTAGTTATATAAGTGAATTTTTACAGTAAAAGATTATCAAGTTTAATCAAGGTAAAATAAAATTAATACCTTCTCAATTGTATATAGAGTAAAACCTCCTTCTAAGAATCAGAAACCTAATGTCTCATCTTGAATCTCTCATGAATTAGTTGTGTGACTTTCACCGAATTACATGACTTTCAAGGGATTCAGTTTCTTACCTATAAAATAATTTTGTACTGTTAGATGATTTCTCCAGCCTCTTCTACTTCTGTGCAACCTGGTACTGTTCTATGGTAGTGATTTAATGAGACACATTAACTTTTCAGCCCTCTAAGGAACAATTTCCTTAGCACTCAAACATAGTGTTTCGCCCTACTGTCTGTCCTATATCTAAGTATGTTTTGCCCCAGGGAAAGCAGACTCAGAGTGCTGTGATGGTAGAGAATATTTTCTCATTTCCTTTGGTCTTATATAAAGGGGGAAAATGGTATCATAACTCCAGTGGATTTATTTCTTGCTAACTTTAAAAGCTAAGAAATGCTTGAAAATATATTCCCAATGCCACTGATTAGAATGTCCTGTGAAGACAAATTAATTTTCCTCTAAATGACATTTGAAAACTTGCTAAGGGCAAAGAATAGGTGAATGCAGCTGTCCAAGGAGTCATTTTAAAATTTCAGGATGATACTGGCTACCTTGTATGGTAAGCACACAGTACAAGGTGAGTTTTCCCCAACTATGAGCAAAATACCTATTACTAATTTAGAAAAGGGAGGGAAAACAGTCTTAAAAATTATAGGCCCATTTAAATGACTAAATGTTCTATAAAGATATATGCCAAGATCTTGGCAATAAGACTTGAATGAATTATGGGTAAATTAATATGTAGAGATCAAGTTGGATTTATGAGGCATGAAATAATTACAGACAGCTTGAAGAAGAGTTTTATGTTAATATAAATTGATAATGATACTCAGACTCTAGTGTTTGCAAATTCTATTAATATCCAGAAAGAAAATGGAGTAGAAATAGCCAAGCAAATATTAAATCATTGTTTTTTGAAGGTGATACTATTATTGTAGCAAAATGGGTTGAATGTTCATGGTATCAAACATCCAACGTAGGGAATAGAAAGAATAAATGGAATGCTACCTACTGGGGGGGAGGCATAGGTATATGATTGAAATAATTGCTTTTTTTCCCTTGTAGATTGGCTACATGTTGATAGTTACTATTAAGCAGCTTGTACCTATTTTGTGTCTTTTTAATCTTATGTGTGATTACGGAATGACTTTAGTTATTGGTATGTTATATTTTACCTAATATATTCCTTGTCATAGGGATTTGAGCTAATTTAGGAGTTGCAAATTTAAAATGCTGATGGTAGTGTATTCTCACCAAGTCTAAAGAAGATTTTTTTTAGGAGTGTAAATTGGTTTTATTTATTTATTTATTTTATTTCAGAATATTTTGGGGGTACAAATGTTTGGGTTACATATATTGCCTTTTCCCCACCCGAGTCAGAGCTATTAATACAAGGGTACCCATCCCCCAGACAGTGCACACTGCACCCATTAGGTGTGAATTTACCCATTCCCTCCTTCCCTCCCATCTGCCCAACACCCAGTGAATGTTACTACCATGTGTGCACATAAGTGTTGATCAATTAGCACCAATTTGATGGTGAGTACATGTGGCTCTTGCTTTTCCATTCTTGTGATATTTCACTTAGTAGAATGGGCTCCAGCTCCATCCAGGATAATATAAGAGGTAGTAGTTCACCATTCTTTTTTGTGTAAGATGCTTTTTTAAATTTAGTTTTTATTTGTATATCTTTATGGAGTGCAGGTACAATTTTGCTACATTGATATAACATGGTGAAATCAGGGCATGTAATCCTTTTGACTGAGAAATTATTATTTACAATTTAATAGAGTTTAATAGAATTTTAAAAATTTTAAAATATTTCTGCTCTCAGAAGGGTGGTAAATTATACACTCAGAAAAGTCTTCCTCCTACAAAATAACTAAATCTTGGATAAAAATCCATTAGTGGATTTTAAGAAATAAGAGAAATCTCCAAGAATGCAAGCAAACGGCAAGGCTATGAGTTGAAATCTGAACAGGAAGCAGTGAAATATAAGCTAACCTGGAAGCTGTTTGTCCAGGGTACAAATATCCATTCCAACCCTGGGATCAAATGCTATAATGAGAGTGTATCACTGTGCAGGCCAAACCAGGATCTTTGTGAAGTAAGGGCCTTGGAGTAGTTAGCAGGATCTCTGGGATCATAGCAGAAGCAAACATAAATCCTCTGTGGTTTAAAGCATCTCCAATTTAGGCCCTTAGATTTCCAGTTATGGAAATTATGAACTGATTATCCAGTTCATAATCAAAGATCACAAAACACAGAAGGAAACAAGGCACAAGGCCTGAGCATGAGTGTAAAGAAGCAGCACTTTGTGTACTGTAGAGATCCCTTACAGAGTTAAAATAAAAACTACGTATAACATGTTAAGAAATAAAAGAATGAAATCACAAAAGTAAGCTATCAGAAATGATTAGCAGATTTAAAAGAAATATAAAAAAAAAGTAAAACCTATAATTTAGAATTGAAAACTCAATGGATAATTTAAACAGATGGCTAGAAATAACTCAAAAGTGAATTAATAACCAGGAAATCAGATCTGGAGAAACTGGCAAAATATGCAAATTGTAGAACAAACAAAAAAGATTATACACAAACAGAAAGGGAGAGAAGGAGGGGGAGGGGGAGGGGGAGGACTTTGAGTTTAGAATGAGAAATTATGATATTGACTACTTTAGAATTAATTTTTTCTATCACAAATGTTTAAGGATAACCGTTAAAAGAAATATCATTAGCTTACATAACTTTCAACAAGTAAAGAACATGAACTAGCAAAAAATAGCTAAACAAAAATTAAATAGCTTTTTTTAAAATTAAATGCAAAGAAGAAAGAAAAGTAATCATAGGAAAAGTAAGAAAAATAGAAAATACAAAATTAAATGATAAAAATACATTCAAATACATCAATGATCCAGTAGCCAAAAGATGTTAATGGAATAAACAAGTCAATTAAAATATGAAGATTGACAGATAGTATAAATACAAAGTAACAATAAGAAAAATCAACACCAAAACAAAATCCAAGTAAATACACTTTATAAATGTTGTAAATAAAAGTAAAGACACTGAGAAATCAAAGTAAAAGAATGGAAAATGTTACTACAAAATTATGGACTAAAACTTCTGGTGTAGTTGCAGAAATCAGGATAAATTTTAATGTAAAAAAAATCCTTAAAGGGCATCTCAAAATAAAAATATAACAATTTGATGCTTGTGTGCACTTAATTAAAATAGTCTTAAAACATACGAAAACTGAATGAATCATATGGTATAACTAATAAATTTCCTACCTAGTGAAAGATTTAAGAATACCTTTTATTTTTTTGATGGAATAAGGGAAAAAATGAGGGCAGAGAAAAATTTGAGCAATATTAATATATGAACTATTACCTACACCAAGATTATTCTCTAAAATATGTAAATTTTTCATCAAATTATTTACATAGTTGAGTCTAAACAAATTTCAAAAAATACATGTTAGACCGATATCCTCAGCCATCAAAATGTTTAAGGTAGAAATCAATAACTATAAAACATTTTGATTTATCATCATTAATTTATTGAGCTTTCATTAATGAAAGCTTATTGAGTTTTCATTATGTACTGGTCATGTTTCTAGGCAATAAACACAGTGAACAAAACAAAGAAAAACGAAATCCTTGCTCTCATGGAGCTCACTTTCTAGTGGGAGGACATACAATGAGAAAGATAGACAAGAAAAATGTATAGTAGAAAAGATAACAAAAAGTGCTAAAAAGAACTATTCAATGGGGATGAGAAGTAAGAAATAGATGTGGGGTGGGGTGTCCAGGCTACAGTATTAGACAAGGTGGCTCCAGAAGTGCCCACCAAAAATGGCTTTGGAGTTGAGATCAGAAGGAAGTATGAGCGAGCTGTGTGGGCTATTTGTAAAGCATTCCAGGCACTGGGAACAAGTACAAATATTTAAGGAAAGAGTCTCCTGGCACATTCCAAGAATAATAAGGTGCTAGTGTGGCTTGAACAGTAAGAGTAAAAAGGAACCAAGTAGGGAGAAGGAAAAATGATTGGAGGATGGCGGCATGTTTATACACCTTGTGGGCCACTGCAAAGACTGGGGGTGTATGTTTAGTAGGATGACAATCAAAATCCTGTTTTAACTATTTTGAAGATCACTGTAGCTACTTTTATGAATGTAGATTATGATGGCAAAGACAGAAATGTGGATACCAGTTAAAAGTTGCCCGCACAGTTCTTTTAAGAGGTCAGCATTTTCCAAGTGTTCTGCAATGCCATCTGTACCATATATCCAGTTTCCAAATGTGTGAATTGTTGTTGAGCTTTCTATTCAGTTCCACCATTGAATTTATCCAACTTTGTGCTATATAAACCATACCATTTAAGTTACCATAGCTATTTAATTAATAGTTAATAAGGTAAGTTCTTGCCAACTCCCTATCTAGGTTTCTTCTTAGGAGTACCCTGTGTATTCTGGAATCTTCTTTTAAGCCGACTTACTCTAAGCTAATAATCTTTTCAACTACATTGTCATCACCATTTAATATTAGATTTGATAATTAACTCAACAGATACATACTCAGCATATACCATATGCATTGCCATGAGTTATGTTCGAGACTGTAGCACTGAACCATGTTGTAATGGCTTCTAACATAAGAGAGATTATAGATATGCTCTGGATTTCTTTCACCATCCTTAAAGATATTGAACAATTTCTCTTTTTAAAAGTGTAGAATTCAAAGTTGAAGAAGAAAATATGACCACCTTCCCCCTAATTTTAAGAGATACAAAATAAGACAGTTAGAAATAACTCAAAACTCACTCCTCGGGAGTTTGCACCTGAGCAGAACTCTTGATTTCCAACTGATTACCAGTGTGTGTTTAAAGTGTAGAAGGTCCACACATCTACATCCCTTACTCCACGTTGGTGAAAGTTCGGAAATCAGCAAAAACCTGTGAAAGCAAAATTAGAAAGCCCAACCCTCAGGATAAGTAGAGGAGGTGTTTCTCTCATATGATGCATGTGCTTCTAAGAAAGTCCTGGTCTTCTAAATATTCACCCTCCTGAATTGATGGCTAAATTATAACCACTAAAGAATTAAATCTTCAGGTAACAAGATTGTCAACTGTTATTAATATAATACAGCCAACTCTTGCATTGCTGAGAGTAGGGTAAGGAGTATTTTAATCAGGCAAAGTAAGACGTTTTGAGAATTATGTCATCTGTCCATTACCTTCCAAAATGACAACTAGTCAACTGAAAAACAAAATTTCATAAAGAAATTTTCACAAAGAAGAAAGATTAAAAATGTCTAAAAATCATTCCCTCTGAATCCAGGTGGCAAATAAATAAGATGGGGAGGGGGAGGATCAAGAGAAGAAACAACAAATCAGCACTTATACTGTCATCCAGCCTGCTGTTGGAACTTGTGGTATGAATTTATGAAGAGTTCTGTTCTCAAAGAACTTTGCGGAGTTGGACAACACTGCACCTGAAAAGAGTAATGAAAACCAGAGAGTACATACAACTGGAAGAATGCAGGTGAAATAGCAAAAGCTTGTCAAGAGATAGAAGATGTTCTTTCTTAATGACTTTTAGGGAAGTATGTTATCATGTACCAACAAAAGACCCTAAGTTTCAATTGAAGATATTAGAGGTCAAGAAGTACCATATAGTCCTCCTGCATCCAACAACAATCAGAATTACCCAACGGGTAATGAAGAGACAGAAATTAAGAAAGTTAAGGCTGAGTTGAAATGGGGCAAGACACTAATCAATTGGATGGCAGTGGCTGGTGCCTGTGCTAAAGCAATTTTTTGAAAGTTAAGGTTTCTTTTGCATCTGTAAGCAGGTATATGGCGATGAGCAGACCTGGCTCACGAAGCCCATTGCCTAATCAAACTCTCCATTTGTAGCTAAGTATCATACTTTTCAAAAATGCCCAAAGTGAGCAGAGGGAAGCCATTTTTGTACTGTTCTGGTTGAGAACAAATTCTGTTTTAATGCTAAGACCTACAAAACATGAAAGACATATAACATGAAAATTGATTAGATTTCTTTGTAAGGTCCCTCTTTAAGCTAGCTAAGTGTATAGAAAAAGTCCCAGATGGCATGGACATCCATGTTTGACTGGTGGTAAAATTTGCTTTTTCAGAAAAACAGAAATTTTCTTGTTCTTTTTCTTCATTCTTTTTAGTTTTCTTTTTTTCCCCTCTTTAATTCATCAGATATATTTAGAGCACAGGTGAATTACAAAAGAAAGCAGGGAACATAGATAGAACAAATGATGCTTAGCATCAGGACGTATGTTTGAGTCTGTGTGATATGTTTTCATTCCGTTTTCTAAATTTTAAATACAATCTGAATTTGAAAAAAAATTGTTCACAGTTATATAGTGGACTTGTCATTTTCCCTTGTTTTTATTATTTTCTAAATGGAATCATCTTTGAGGTGATTTCAAAGAGGTAGTTATATTGTGCTTATATTTCTTTATGGTAGAGTAAATCAAGGATGTTTAACGCCATAATTGTCCAGAAGGCCAACTTTAACCATTTTGATGACATTGTTAAGGTAATGTTGAATTTCTTAATCAGATAATGATTATTTTCCACATTATTTTATCTGCTGAAAATAATTACTATTGCCTTTCAATTAGATTTATTGCCAAATAAATGGATATCCTCTTTAATTTTTAAACAATGTGTTCTGTTCTTTGAACTATTTATGGAACAGAACGGTAGTTAATGTATATGGCGTTTCCCCAAAACACTTCTGTTTACCACAGAACAACCATCATCTCCAGAACACCTGCTTCACCTGGTTTCCCTGAATAAATTGTGTGCAGTAGTTTTGCCCCTAAACTAATTAAAACATCATTTTGCTTGTGCAAAATAATTTTGCATCACATGTTCATTTGTATAATGGACACAAAAGATTCGAAATGCTTCTTATTATTAATGAACATTTTTAAAATTTTCCAGATATTTTCACATAACTCCAGTATTTGGGGGGAAAAAAAAACAATGACAGTTGACAAGGTTCATATAACCTGTTCAGTATATAGTTAAGTTTATACAGCTATCTTTATTCAGCCTTGAAAATATTATGATTTTTTAATTAATCACTTATTCCCATAGAAATTTACATTGGGTATTTGACCCTTCTAAGCTAAGACAATATGACATTACCACAAAATGGCAAATGAATTACAGCATGAAAGGTCATTTGTAAAATTTCTGACAGCTTAAAACATTAGAAGGTCAAAAATAAATGGCACATTGTCCTATGCTGAAAAACGCCTTGATCTAATCAAGACTCTGTGAAGACTTTAATAATCCAAAATAATTGTACTGTCTGTGAAATCAGACATTCAGGTTTGCAGCTACCATTTTAATAAAAAATGAGTCAAAGATTAAAAAAAGTTCCCATTTATTTCCTTGTTTTCTTAGAAGCATGAGTTGCTTTCCAACACAAAGATATTTCCCTCATCTGTTTACTCTTTAATGTTATATTTGTAAAATTGATGTATATTTTCACCATTAATGAAATGCCTGTCAAAATGAATAACTACACACAAGTGTAACAATTGTAAACTCAAGGATAATTTATCCTTGACATTCAGGTTTTTATTATCTTTCATTAAATGCAAATTTGAAATGATCTCTGTGAGTTGTTAATATTATCTTGATTAGTATAACCACTTACTTTCCCACAAACACCTTTTTTAGGATTGTTGATTGCCTTATTTCAAGTAAGAAAAATATATATTTTTTCTCTTTGTCTTTTCAATCAGGAAACAAAAGAATTTTAGGGTTAAAAAAATCATTGGCTAGCCAGTTTAACAATATTATCTATATTCTAGTAAACAAAAATCATGAGTGATTTTTAAGCAATTTGCATTGTGTTGACAAATAATAGAAACTGGAGTCAATAAACATGAATTTGAATTCTATTCTGCCACATTCTAATATTGTGGAAACTTCAAATCATTCTTTGAATTTCTTTTTCTTTATAAAGAGAAAGAAATAATCTCATTAAAAACTCATACAGTTTCATAAGAAATAAAGTATGTGCCTAGACATATGAATGAACCACAAAGTGCCATTGACATCCATGTTAGTATATGGAGCAAAAGACAGAGCAGTCCTGATTGTTTAGAACTTAGACAAATTAGACAACATTTTACTCTGAGAACTACATCATTAAATCAACATATAGCAGAGCTAAGCAAAATCACCAAAAAGACATAATGACTCCTGTTAGACAAGAGATAAACCAAATATAAAAAAATATAAACAATTTAAAAAAAAAAACATGGTAAAAAAACTTATTTCGAAGAGATGTTGGTAGTAAAAGACATTCTAGAAATTCAGTTATCAATTGTCAAAACCCCTGTTTGAATCCAGGTTGATGATTTATCATGACTTTTAAATTCCATTAATTAAAATTGATCCCACTTTCGTTTAACATACTACAGGAACCCAGTTCCCCCTAACACAAATGTCCAGAGACTTGTGGGTGAAAGGGCTATTTTAAATATTTGCCTGTAAGTTTGAGTTCTGCCTCTTTAACATCCTTTTTTATTGCTACTAAGCCCTTAAGTTCCTCCTCCTTCCCATAGAATCACCCAGATGAGAATGAGTGCGTCTGAAGTTCGTGACAAAGGCCCGAGAGTCGTGGTGCGGTGAGCAATTGCAGCACAGCATAGGACAGCAGAAAACTTCGAAGTCATTCAGCAGCCATAGCCAATCACTGAATCATTTCACAATTCAGCTCTCCTTAAAACACCTCAGCTGTGTAGGCTTCTCATTCCCCTTTTTTTTGGTCGTCTCTCACTAAAACAAAAATCTGGGAGATGTGTGCTTAGTGGGAACAGAGCAATGCTCAGTTCAGGGCTAATTATTTCCTGGAACTGAGGCAAGACTGTTCTGCATACTCTCCCCAGCATCCCAAGAGTAACAGGGTTTTCCACTTTGGTTGGTGGGAACAGACACTGTTCTGTTCTATTCTGTCCTATACCCTATGTGAGGGCAGGCACCTTTATTTCTAGTCTTTCTGGGAGATTCTTTCTCTGGCTTTGGGTAGTTCACTCTCAGTACTAAAGAAGGCCATCATCAGACCTCCGGATTTCTTCTTCTGGGCAGCTCTCTCCTCACTGCTACTTTGCCGGTGAATTCCAGCCACTTGACCTCCTCAGACTCTCACCGACCTCTCCTCACAACAGGAATGTGCTGAGCTCTGACTGGGCTCCTCCTCCATGTGCTGCAGCACATTTGTTTCCTGTGTCTCCAGGATCGTTTTCCTTAGTTACTTGATGGCCAGTGTCTTGAAAGCTGTTGTTTCATATATTTTGTCTTTGTTTTGATTGTTTCAAGTGGGAGGGTAAATCCGGTATCTGTTCCTACATTTTGGTGGAAGCAGAAGTAATACTACTGCGTATACTAACCCATGCGTAGATCCATACATATCAATATTTGTGTGTGTGTGTGTGTACACGTGTGAATGCACGTCAGGAGTTTACACTGATATCTTGGATTCCAATCCAACATCATAGCTTATTTTAGCCTTCCCTATTACCTGTTTTCCTTATATGTAACTTCTTTCCCAAATATATATATACAATATATTTCCTTGTTTGTTCAAACCTGGTATACACATAAAGTACTTTCAGAATTGCTAACCCACGCCCCCATAAGAAACACATCTACTAACTAGATTACAGCATTTCTAGTTAGACTGTGTAAATGTCTTTTTTGTATATTCTTATTTTTAGCCTTACAAGACACAGCTGAAATAATGTTTTACAAAGTTACTTGGGTTGGTTCTTCTACTGCCCACTCCCTTCAGTATGGTTATGTTATCATTCACTTGAATGCAGTTAGGTTCATTTGTTCGATTTGCATCCTCATTTGAGTTTCCCTCATATACTGGTTAGTTTTAATTGTTTATATTTTGAGTATATTTTGAGTATGTGAAGGTTATGTGAAAATAAGCAAACAGATAAGAGAGGAACATTTCTGTGAGTCAGAGCTATATAAAAATACATACTCACATAACTGTCACTCCCTGTTCATTTCTGCTACCCCAAACACAGCCTCCCCTTCTGTCCAGTCCTTTCCCATCTGTAAATAGTGGATCCTTTTTTTCCTCTAGTTTATCCTTCCTACATTTCCTTATTCCTTTTTTAACAAATGACCAGATACATTTATATTTTCTATCTCCTTTTTCTTACATTAGTGGTATACTATAGATACTCCTAGGTGCATTGTTTTTCTAACTTAACCATATGACCTGGGACTCAGTCCATATCAGCTTGTAGAGATCTTCTCTATTCTTTTGTACAGCAGCATAGTACTCCCTTGAGTGGCTTTACCACAGGTTATGCAACCACTCTCCTATGTATGAGCATTAGGTTGTTTCCAGTATTTTGCAACTACGAACTGTGCTGCAATGAATAATCTTGTGCATCTGTTCTTTCGTGTTGTTGTAGGTGAATGTTTAGATTTCTAGAAGTGTAATTGCTATGTCAAAAAGAAAGTGCACAAGCAATTTTGTTGTGTATTTCCGAAATCTTTCTCTAGAAAAATTGTTTATATAGATTTCCACTCTCATCAGCTGTGAATGAGTGTGCCTGTTTCTCCTCAGCCTCATGAACAGAAAATGCCGTATTTTAAAGTTATTGTCAGTCCATTAGGTGAGAAATGGCATTTTAGAATTGTTCGGTTTGAATGGCTTTAACATGTGAACTTGATAATCTGAGACTGAGATGTCTCTTAGATGTAAAAGTGGTGACATTATGTAGGCAGAGTCTACATAATATGGAAGTATGGAATTCAAAGAGAAAGACTAGATTAAAATACAAAATTAAACATCATTAACTTATAAATGGCAGGACTCAATAAAATCATATATAGCTTATAGAAGGTCTTAATCAACATTTTTAAAACAATTTGTTAATTGGTGGTGTATGGGAGTGGTGTTCCAGATAAAAACGTGAAGAAGACTTGGAGCGAAATCCTGAAACTGTCCAATATTCAGGTGTTAGATAAAGAAGAAGGCCGTGCAGAAAATTGTGAGAGAGAGGTGAGGAGGAAAGAGGAAAACCATGAAAGAGGGTATTGTCAGCAAGCAAACAGGGATAGGTGTTTCTAGAAGGATTGAATCATATACTATAGAATTCTTCTAAGATGTCAAGTGAAAAACAAAAAGACTGAAATACTTACTAAAGCATACTTCCTTCATGAGCTTTGATTGCTTCATCTGTCTGCTCTAGACATCAAAACCCTGTGTGCAATAGTCAGTTGAATCTCAACAGTCTAAATAGGAGCCGGGCGCGGTGGCTCACGCCTGTAATCCTAGCACTCTGGGAGGCCGAGGCGGGCGGATAGCTCAAGGTCAGGAGTTCGAAACCAGCCTGAGCAAGAGCAAGACCCCGTCTCTACTAATAATAGAAAGAAATTAATTGGCCAACTAAATATATATAGAAAAACTTAGCCGGGCATGGTGGCACATGCCTGTAGTCCCAGCTACTTGGGAGGCTGAGGCAGAAGGATCGCTTCAGCCCGGGAGTTTGAGGTTGCTGTGAGCTAGGCT
>CAUYRT010093782.1:0-19676 GCA_963574885.1 Lepilemur ruficaudatus
GGAATTTGTGGACTGGGTAAGTAATTGCACAGCCAACATAAACTAGGGCTTGCCACATAAACGTGTGGTTGAAGTGTAGGCAGGATCAACAGCCACTCAAAGGGTGGGAGAGGAAGGAGAGCTGGTGTTGCAGGCTCATCAGACACTGGGAAAGGACTCTCATCCAGACCTCCACTGCCCCTCCAATATTTATTATCTATGAGTAATTATAAAATAAGAAAGGTGCCATCATGAGGAAAATACAGAGCATAATCAGGGCACAGAGATGAAGTACCTGACCTACACTGAGAGGGTCAGACAAGGGTTTCCAGCAGAAATGACATCGAATTCAAGAACTGCATTACTAAGGCAAAGGTGTTTGGGGGTGAAAGGTGGGGAGTGAGCTCAAACTGATGTGATGATGCGTTTGGAAGAGGGTGGAGAATCATAAAACCTGTCCCCCTTTCCCTCTAAAATTCCTACATTCTGAGTGACCACTAAGACTGCTAAGTCCTCAACAACTCCAAGATTCTACAATTACGGCTTCAAATTAAAAAGCAAAATAATTTGACAGCTAAAAATATATAGAAAAAATTAGCCGGGCATGGTTGCGAGTGCCTATAGTCCCAGCTACTCGAGAGGCTGAGGCAGGAGGATCGCTTGAGCCCAGGAGTTTGAGGTTGCTGTGAGCTAGGCTGACGCCACGGCACTCACTGTAGCCCGGGCAACAGAGTGAGACTCTGCCTCAAAAAAAGTGAAATAAGGTAAATGCCCTATTCACTGAGGTTATGTATTTTTAAAAAAGAATAACGGTGGGTGTGGATGTGGTTATAAAAGGGCAACGTGAGAGTTCCTTGTGGTTTTGGAACTGTTCAGTATCTGGACTGCAGTGGTGGATTCAGGAACTCACACAGGTGATAAACAGTATAGAACTTAACACACACACACATATGCGCACGTGCATGCAAACGAGTGCCAGGAACTATGGCGATCTGAGGTGGCATGAATCACTGTCAATATCCTGGCTATGATACTACACTACAGTTTTGTAAAATATTGCCATTGGGAGAAATGGGCAAAGTTTACAAGTATCTCTCTGAATTATTTCTCACAACTGCACACAAATCTATAATTATTTCAATAGAAATTTCAGTTACAAAAGTAGCTACAGGAAAAGAATATGGTTACATGCTGGGTGTGGTAGCTTAGGTCTGTAATCCCAGCACCTTGAGAAGCTGAGGTGGGAGGATCTCTTGAGGCCAGGAGTTCAAGACAAGCCTGGGTAACATAGCAAGACTTCTCTCTATAAGAGGCTGAGGCGGGAGGATCACTTGAGTCCAGGAGCTGGAGGCTGCAGTGAGCTATGATTACACCATTGCACTCTAGCCTAGGCAACATAGCAAGACCCTGTCTCAAAAAAAGAATATAGTTACGTAAAATTATAGTTATGAATTATAAATTCATTGGTGAAATTTTAGCAAAATACATAAAAATGTTTAATTACTAGTACTCTAATACCCAAATATTCTTTTGTAATATTGTGATAGTTCTTTCATTTTTACACTAGTATATATTTACAATGATTTTCCTATGTATATATAAGTATGTGTATGTATGTTTATATTCAATTCAATGTATATAGTTTGTTTTTTATCTATTCCATTAATTTTATACTTTGAAGATCTTCCCATTATATTAAAAATTCCCTGAATGATTATTCCTTGATAGATATTTAATAATACTATATAGGCATATCATAATTTTCTGAACCAATCCCCTATTTGGGGACATTTTTGACTTTCAAAATTTTATAAATATTTCTGCAATAAATTACATCTAACTGGCTGCCAACATTACTGAGATGAAAGAAAACAAGTCCCCAGATACAAAATGTTGAGTTAGAATCGATCTTACAAATCACCTGACCAAACAATTCCCCTAAAACAAACATACACCCACACACAAATCATTTTATACTTATGGAAATTATGTACCTATTTGCACTTCAGGAAGTAAGGACAGTGCACAATTTCAGTTTCAAAAGTTCTCTATGTAAAACAGCAAAGAAAAGCATGAGCCGCCAACCTTGCTCCAAGTCATTTTTGACTTTGTAGAATCAAGTAGAAAAAGCATAAATGAAGGAAACTATAGAGAAAAAAAATAAAAACTCTGCAACATGATAGATGCAGTTCATATTCCCATTCTCTGTGACCTTGGGGAAGCAGTTAACTATTTTAATTTTGTTCCTTCATCCATAAAGATACCCTCCTCCTTACTGGACCCTCAGTAAATACTGTTGTCTGAATGAATAAATGAAGTACTGGCATATATAGGTACTGAACTGCTCACTGTTACTAAACATTCAAAGTTATTCCAAGCTTCTAGTTTGGAAGAGATAAAGATGACAATGCTTTTCCTCCATCCTTTTATCATTCTATTTCTTCCTTCGAAAATACTCTTTCCAATTTTATCTGAAATATTGAAATCCTACCCATCCTGCAAGATTGACCTCCAGTACATCCTAACTAAGGTCAGTCTCTACCTCCTCTGAACCCCCTCACAGAGCATCCTATCTGTGCTTGGCACATATGTATTAGAGTTATTCCTGTACTCGCCTTATCCTCCCTTTAAGTCACTTCCTCGCTCTAGGCCTCATTGGATGAGATTGGTGGTTGTCAAACTGGATCCTACACAGTCCTGAGTTCTGAGTTACGCCCCAGATAACAATGTTGGGAGGAGGAGAATGGTCCCAGAAAAGCAGTGTCCAGCCTCCCACCCTTACTTTAACCAGAGCTGCTCTGTTTTCACATACAGTCATGCACCATGTAATGACATTTATGTCAATGACAGGCTGCATATGTGACAGTGGTCTCATAATCTTATAATAGAGCTGAAAAATTCCTGTAGCCTACTGATGTTATAGCTGTCATAACATTGTAGCACAGCACCTTACCTTTTCTATGTTTAGATATGTTTTGATACACTAATATGTACAATTGTATTACAATTACCTACAGTGTTCAGTACAGTAACATGCTGTACAGGTTTGTAGCCTAGGAGCAACAGACTACACCACAGAGCCTCAGTGTGTCATGGCCTATACCATCTAGGTTTGCATAAGAACACTCTATAATGTTTACAGGACAAAATCGCCTAAGGATGCATTTCTCAGAACATCTCCCTGTCATTAAGTGACATGACTGTATTTTATATATTCAGAGTCTGGGTAATGCTTTATTGAGAAAAGGAATCTAGTAGTAATCAAATTTGAAAACCCTAAATTAGAAAATCCTCAAGGCGCCAAGATTCCGTAGCAGAAGTAGTGCAGAACAAATAACAAAAACAAGAATAACTAAAATTTAATTGAACTAGACACTGTTCTAAACACTCTACGTTCATCAACATTTTAATCATCACACAATCATAAGAGGTAGATATTCTTAATTCCATCCAAAATGAGAACCTGAATCCCATAAACTAGAAGTGGTAAAGCCAGCCTGTGCACCCAGACAACACGGATCCAGATCTGAGTTCTTAACCACAGTACTTAACTGTCTTCTAAGTTTCTTTAAGGGCAGATACCTTGGCTTTTGTTTCTTTTTCTTTTTTATTCCCCACAGCACAGTACTTGGGCTGCTAGTCACTAAATAATGTTTGCTGAATGAATAAATGCTTCAATGAACAAAGAAAGTCTATCTTGGATTCCATGGAAACTGATACACAAACTTGAACCTTCCAGGCCTTCAGCTGCCTCCAGGTGATAGCCCTCACCAAACACAACCATTTTATAAGTTAAGTCTTTTACACACCATCTCCCTGAAAAGCAAAAGATTTCTTGCAGCCTGGAAGAAATTCCTTTTCAGTGTGGTTTAATTGGTAGTGCTGACCAGTACCGTTAGCCTGATGGGTCCATGGATGCACACTTCACCAGGCTCACTATCTTCAACTCATAGTCAATATATTTCCTCTATCAGGGTTTCTTACCTGGGCAATACTGACATTTTAAGCCAGACAATTCTCTGTTGTGGGGAGCTGCACATTGTAGGATGTTTAGCAACACCCTGGCCTCTACCACTAGATGCCAGTAACAATTCTCCCCACTACTGTGACAGTCAAAAATGTGTCCAGACATTCCCAAATGTCCTGGGAGGGGGACATAAAACAGCCCCTTATCACCAACCACTGTCCTACATGAACTGGCTTTTGTAGAAACACCAGGAAAACAATAAAGAAAAGAAAATCAGGCAATGGCTAATGATGTTTAGAACAAAAATGACAATTTCCTTTCATCCTTGGAAAGTTCCTGGGCTTCATCGTCCACCCTCAAAATTCTCCTTAAACTAGGCTGTTCTGAACACCCCATAACGTAACAAGCAATGTTACTTGTTGGTTGTACCTTGACTGCCTGTTGACTGCCTCAATCAAGAGTTTTGTTGATAAGAATCCTCACATTTATTAGGACTTGTGGTGTCTACAATATGTCTTAAAGCTTAAGAACAATCCCAGAATAAATTTAAAAAAAAGGTTCAGTGCCTTGTAAATTGAAGAGAGTAAAATGATCCACCTTGAAGAAACCTCGGGATAATAAAACATTCTCAACATTGCCTTACTTCACTTCAACCTCTTGACACAGTCCCCACTTAGGCACCTACTATAGGGCAGGGAAAACACTAGGCACTTTTCTATACCTTATCCCATTGGATCTTCCTAACAATCTGATAAGAAAGGCATTTCTATTTTACAAAAGGAGAAACTGAGGCTCAGACGATTTAAATGACTTGCCCAATGTCACAAAGCTAGTCAGCAACGTCAAAAACTTGAATCTAGAACAACTACTGGCTCCAACTCCAGCTGTACTGTAGTATTCTACAAGAAAACCAGCAGCCACAACCAATGAAGAGCCAAGAAGGTTAATATAAAATCTTTTCATTCATACTCTGTGCATAGAGACAAAAGGATATATTTCAAATGTTCACAATGGTCCTTCACGGAAAACAAGTTTGTCAGCTATTTTTATTTTTTCTTCATGTTCTTCTGCATTTTCAAAATTGTTTTGCCCTGAATACGTATTACCCACATAATGAAAAGTAATTAAAATTCATTTTCAATGACAGAAATAATTCACGGACATTTAATGCCAGTTTCAAGCAAACCATTCTCATCATTTCTCACTTGCAAGACTAACAAAGATTAAGAAGTTTGATAATACTCAGCTTTACAAGGACGTGAGAAAATAGTCTTACATACTGTCAGAAATTTAAGTTGGAACAAGATTCTTAGCAATATGGCAAGATCTATCATGATGTGAACTGCATATGGTCTTTCTCTTAGTAATTCACTTAGAAGAAGTTCTCTCACAGGTATACCACATATATAATATACAATAATATACATTCAAAGATACTGCCTACCAATAGAGGACTGTGACAGTGGAATTCAAAACAGGTACATCTTTAGGTACTAATATAGAAAGTTATCCAAGATATAGTATTAAATAAAAAATCAAGTTATGTGATAGCATGTATAGAAGGATTCCAGGATATACAAGTGTATATTATACATGAATGGATGCATATGAATACATGGTATGCAGAAATATGCATGTATCTTTGTAGTTTATATAAGCTTGTACATGCATAAAAATTTTTGCAAGTACAGGCAAAAAACCATTAATGTTAGTTATATCTGAAAAAACTGGGGAGAAAGGAAATGGATTTTTATTTTCATTTTTATATCACTCTGAATTGTTTTAAATTTTCTTTTCATGAACATGTATCACTGCTATAAACTAAAACAGGTTTGGGGAGGAGTTGGTTTTTAAGAGCCAAGAGGGCTGGCTCTCATGCAATGGCTTAAAAACAAAGCAAGACATGAAATAGAGCTGTCTTCTGTTATAACTACAAATGCTCACAAAACAAGACAATGTGTGAAAGTTTCCCAGCCTCTGTGTGCCAGTGAGAGGCATAATGGAGACAGTTCTCTCCTGGCACATTCAGAGACAAAGCCAGGCTCCTACCCTCTGTTAGGAGATTCTAATGGCTGGATTTTAAGACCGATAATTAAGTAAAATCCTGTTACACTTTTTAAAACAACCTAAACCAATTTCCCTAGCAGTTAAAACCTAATTTTTCCTATTCTATCCCTCCAATTTTTCTCCTCCTAAAGTAGCACTGGGTGCCCAAGATCCCAACTCTCCTCCTTTGCAAATCTGTCACACCCCAATATGTCAAAAGACCTGGGCTCTGCTGCCAGCTGGGTTGTGTATGTGCACACTGAACCTAACAGAACTTCTCTCTAAAATGTTTTGTTAATGCACCTACTTCACTGGGTCATTTCAAGATCAACATACAACAGAGTATAAAAGGCATGTTTGGAGGCAATGCACGTGTGGGGGCAGGGAGGCTATGGGAAATCTCTGTACTGTCCCTTCCTCTCAATTTTGCTATTAACCTAAATCTGCTCTAAAAAAAAAAAAAAGTCTTTAAAAAATTAACTTAAAAAAAAGGCTGAGCCTAACGTTGAACAGTATAGTTGCTGACCTTGCCTATGGGGTATATTAAATCCTGTCTACAATCTGGAATACCTACAGAGCCACATCAAATTCTCTCCCAATGCAAGCAGCCAAATGGTCTCTTAAAAACACAACTCGGGTCTCATTTGTTGTCATTCCCTCCTAGCCCACTAAGTGTCAGTTACACGAGTTACACACTCCATTTGCAAGGCTGTCCCTCTCCTGCAGGTCTTTGCATTTGCTGTGTCTAGTACTTGAAACGCTCTATACGCAGCCTTTTTTTTTTTTCCCTGCTTGTTTCTGTTTCCTCAGGTATCAGCTCAAACATTTTTCTCCTCAGAAAGGCCTTTCCTGACCCTCCTGGGCTATTCTCTCCTCAGTCTAGTCCCTCCATAGCATTTAACGTACCATGTGATCATTTCCCTTTGTTCACTGGTTGTGCACTAAAGCCTAAACTCCTAAGTGCCCGGGTCTTATCTGTCTCATCCTCTACTGTACCCCCGTGGCAGGCACAGGCACACAGTAGGCAGCCAGGAGGCATTTATGAAATGACACGAATGACGAGTTACCACTGCAAAACGTTTTCATGTACATTCTCACGTTTCACCCCACCTATAAAACAGGTAGAGGCAGCATGATTTTTCTTATTTGAATGACTTGCCCAAGGTCACAGCTAGTAAATGAATGATAAAGCCAGAGCTTATATTTGGAGTTCCTGGCTCACAATTCCCTGGAACCCCCACTGTTCAACAGCATCCACAAATTTGGACTTGGAACGGTTGAAAATGGAGCGATTTATCTAGGCTTCAGCAATAGAGGAGAGGAAGAGAAAGATCTGCTCTCTTGCAGAGGTAAGGTAGGAGAGACAGGGAGGGGAAATAAATGGTGAGCTATTATCTTGTACTCCCTGGGTGCGAATTAGTAAGTAAAATTCGTTCCTTCATCTGAATGAAATGCCGCTACCTCTGGGACAGAGCCTCACGAAACCTCTCATCACCAAGTCACAGTGTGGAAGGAACATTTTGCTAATTGAAGCGGCAAGTGAAATTTTAGGTAAGCCAGATGCAATTACCCAAATTGGAAAGTGACACCAGTCTTCACACCTATTGAGCCACAAGCAGCAGGCTGAGAGCTAAGTCACGTGCACGCACACCCCTCAAACTACAGTCATCCACACACCTTGCTGGGGCAGGGGGCTCCAAGTCTCCCAAACATGCTGACTCACTGACTGGGCAGAAGACCCATACAGGAAAGGGGAGAAGGAAAGAGAAGAGGGGAACAGAAGAGTAGCAGAGGCAAAGGAGGAGAGAGAGGGATGAGGATGTCGAAGGCGGAGGAGAAGGAGAAAGATGAAGACAAAGGAAGGTAAGGGAAGGAAGGACCACACAAGAGAAACTGAAAGAAGAATAAGGGGCGGGGAGAAATGAGGACTGTTACTCTGCTAAGGTTTTTGCTGCAATGCTCAAGTTGCCAAATGCTGGTACAAGACAGTCCTTGAGAATTTCTGGGGTCAGGGTTTTTTTCTGGTGCTTGTCTGTTTCCATAGAGACCGGCAATTTCTGCTCTCAATAAGCATCTTCCAAGTGTCCCAGGTGTTTTATCTTTCTTGCTGTGCGTCTATCACCAAGCAAAGGACCAGAGCTAGGGCTTGCCTGGTAAGAATAGGCAGAAGGGTGGGCCAGCCACTCTACACCATCCTGGCCTCCGGCCTGGGGCCTGGCCTCAGCCCAGTGCCACAGAGCTTCAGTTCTAGCATTTCTGCCGATCACCTTACTCCTCCCCCCCACCCGCCCCCACCCGGGCAAACAGAGGGCCTGCTCCCACCTCCCAGCCCTCCGCAGCACTCCCCTGAGGATGTGCACAGCCGAACATGCAGCCTACCAAAAAGCGGAAAGCCTGGGCAAACCGTGTACCATGCTGACGGCATACTCAACCCTTCCACAAGTATGTTTGCGGTGAGCTTGCAACATAGAAAACCAGCTGGTCACATTTTCCATTTCTGGCAGAGACCCAGAAACACTCCCTTTTCTGCTGCCATCCAGGCTAGACTCCTTTGGCTTCTACACCTCAAGCCCCACATCTGTCAGTCATCGGTCTGTCATTCACCTGTACGATGCTTCCTCGAGCTGCCTCTCTTTTCCCCAATCCCACGGGCGCTGCCTTGGCTTTGGCCTTTCTTATTTCTCAGGTCATCAACTAAAGTGCCACTTGATGGTTCCCCTCATCTTCCAGGTGCACGCTCTGCCTTCCAGCACATTCCTTCCCTTCCTACTAAGGCAGGCATCCCTGGAGCTCAGGAATCTCTGTTTTCAGTCAGCACCTCAGGCAATCTGATGGAGCCAGGACACAGTTGGGAACCGCAGATGAGATCCATCCTTCCAGCAGCTGCAAGTGGTTCCCTCCAGGATTCACACATTGCCCTCTCTTCCCTGGGGCTGCAACGTGACTTTGGTGGGACCTACGCTCTTTTACCTTCACAGCCTGTTCCTCCATTAAGAGAAAAATATTATACATTTTATGACTGCATTGGTATAAAAATGAATTCATTATTGTTATATGTATTTATTTTATTCTGGTTTTTAAACGAAATTAAAATTTAAGAATTTTTATGGACCCTAAAATGGTGGTCCGTAAGCACTGTGCCTATTGGATGAGTCAGCCCTACCTCACCACTGTCCCCACTCTTAGTGGCTTCCAGTGCCTACATAATAAAGTCCAACCTCCCCAGCAGGCTCACCCTGACCTGGGCTCAGTCTGTGTTCCCAGCACCATCTGCTACAGCACTTCCCACCCATCTGGGCTCCAGCTTCAAGGCCTAAATACAATTCTCTGAACAGACTATACACTATAATGCTACTGTGCCTTAGCCCTCAGCCCAAAATTTTTCCTTCTTTCTGTCCCTACTGAAGTTTCACTCAAACATTCCACTGTAGCCATCCCCAGTCCTCCTGGTGAAATTACAACTCCTTCCTCTGCATCCCTATGGCACTTCACATGTCTATTATTGTACCACTTATTCACCCTACCTTTTCCCAAATATCCCCAATTCCAATGTGCACTTCTTTCACAGCATAACATTTCTAAAATCAGGAATTGGCTTAAACATATGCCAAACACACTTGCCAGCTACCAGGTAGAGTGCTACACCACAACACGCCAATGGTCATTTTCCGCATGTGCAAACCCAACACTGCACAGGAGGCACTGGGTCATCTGGCTGCTTCCTTGGTGGTGGTATTTGCATTGTTAATACCACACCCAGTTGAATTTTAATTTAAAGTTTCTCTCCCTACTAGTACCTTTAAAAATTATGTTCTGATGCATTATGGAAATAAAAAGATATTTTGGACTCACACTATGACCTGTGATATGTCAGATAAAGCAATTAAAGGTAGTAGAAACTGGCAAGAAACTGCCAGATCTCTTGGCACATGTTATGAAATTTTCTAATTCCTTGGACCGTGAAGAACTTATTCCTCAGATACTGAGCTGCTCTGTCAAAAGCATCCAAGCAAATTTTAGGAATAGCTGTTTAATATACAATAACTATAATTTAGTTTTTTTCCAGAGCTACAAATTTTGCAACATAGAAATGCACCATCTAAATTCCAGGATTCTTCAATCTATCTCAAAATTATAGCTTTTTTTCCAAAAGGAGTTCAAAATGGTGAACACTGATTATAAAAAGCTTAAGTCACCGTAACACTTTCATACAACTGCAGGTGGCCAAAAGTGATACAAAGAACTCTCAATATTAAACTTCAAAATAGCTATGATTCAGACTTTGTGATACTGCTTAAGAAATACACAGAGCTACAGATAAAAATCATTTATTGTTAGTTCAGAAAAAATTATATATTTCTAGTTCTATTTTTTTCTGTTTAAAAAAAGGTAATTACCTTTATGATAAATCATATAATAGAATGCATTTTTTGGTCAAAATAGCACAGTTTTTTGGTAAGCTAATTATTTCTTCACATTTCTGCAACAGAAAACTCTTAGGGGTCTAGACTATGTATTAATCATCCACGTTCCCCCTCCGGTGTCCTTGCATATGAAAAAATGTTCATTATTGAATTGATGTAGTTTTCTGGCAACAGTTTCATTTCTTTCAAGCCTGGGCTTATTTCTGTTAAAATCGAGCTGTATGCTTATTTTTCGGTTTGGATGGGCATATTTCATTATAAATGCCCTTTTTAAAAATTCAAACTCCGTTCATGCCTTTATTTATTCAACAAGTATTTATCAGGCTCCTAACAAATGCCAAGCTGTGACAAGAATACAAAGGTGAATAAGACACAGCCTTGCTCTGAACTTTACTTACAGTCTAGAGGGAGAGACAGGCCAGGCAGCACATCACAACTCAGTGCAATGAGAGCCATGGGGGAGAGTACAGGCTGCTGAGGAGTATGGAAGATGACCATCACTGCAGCCTACAGGGTTAAGGAATATCGAAGCCAGGCCCTGAAGAATGGGTAGGAGATAACCTGTAAAACTGGGTGTCCAGATGGCCTATAAATTGGCCTCAATTGAGGGAACAGTGTATACAAAAGCATGGAGATGGAGGTGGGGCGTGGGGAGGGGATCCAGCAGTAGAGAAAGGATGAGAAGCTTTGCTGGGCTAGATTTCAGGGGTACCATAATGGGCTTAGGATGTCCAGTCAGGAATACCCTGGACTTAATCCTAAGAGCAGTGGAGATCCATTTTTCTTTGCAAGAAATCCATAAATCTATAAAGATGCACCAATTATATTATTCTCTCAATATCAAGGCTTGATCAGATTTATTCAATGCTGCTTTTGCTCTGCCTGCTTCATTTCCAGCATTTTAAAATTTTTCATCTTATATTTAAGCCAAGAAGACATATTTGTCTTGTTTCACGAGAATAAAAATGAAAAACAACTGCACCCATTTCGGTTCTCTCAATCACTCCTATTTATCCTTTCCTCAGAGAAAGAAGCAAATAAAAAAAATCACCACTAAATTCTTCATTTGCAACCTTATGGGCATTTCCCTATGACATTTTACTCAATATAAAATGAGTAGAGCTTGTGTAAGCTTAGGCAACTTGCTTAACCTTTCTGGGCCTTGGTTTATTCAACTATAAGAGGAAGGTAACTATCACCTACCTTATATTAGGTTATGAGGTATGGAATGTCCGATTTCCTTAAGTACTAAGTCTGACAGTTGATATCTCTGACATTTCACTTTAACACTTTTTTTTTTATTGTGAAGGTACATCCTCATTTCTTTCAAACACATGTTTTGCTTTGTGATTATCCTTCAACTTTTTTTAGAGCAATTTTTGTGAAACTGTGGATAAGCCAAAAATTCATGTTATTTTTTAACATGAGATCTGTTGTGGAACCAATGCAGCACAGACAGCTCAAAACATCAACAAAGTGTTTGGGAAGGATGTGGCTAATGAATGCACAATACATTGACTGAATGCACAATACATGAAGGTCCATTGTGGTGATTTTAATCTTGAAAATGAGCCATGTGGGTGAACTGACACCAAGGTGGATAGGGAAGAGCTGAAAACTGTAGGGGAAGTGAATCCATCTCAACCTACACATGAGGTAGCAGCAAGATTTGATATTACTATTCCAACGATATTGGAGCACTTGAAACAAATGGGCAAGGTAAAGAGGCTGGATAGATGGGTTCTACATGAATTAAATGAGCATCAGAAGAGAAATTGTCTCAAAACTTGCCTTTCTTTGCTGTCATGACATAAAGGCGAACCATTTCTACACCGTATTAAGTGTGATGAAAAATGGATTTTTTTGACAATCGCAAGCATTCAGCACAATGGTTGGATAAAGATGAAGCTCCAAAACACAGTCCAAAACCGAATATTTGTCAAAAAAAGCTGATGGTGTCTGTTTGATGGTCCAGCGCTGATATTAATATTATCCACTACAGCTTCATGAAACCTGGTCAATCCATTACATCAGATGTCTACTGCAACCAATTGGATGAAATGATGAGGATGCTTGTGATTAAGCAGCTGAGATTGGTCAATACAGATAGACCAATCCTGTTGTAAGACCACATGTCACAAAAAACAAATTACAAACAAACAAACTACAGAGGCTGGACTTGGAAACTCTGTCATCCACCATATTCACCAGACCTTGCACCAGCTGACTGCCACTTCTTCCAGGCTTTGGACCACTTCTTACAAGGAAAACTATTCAACTCTCCACAAGCTGTGGAAAATGTCTATCACAATTTAATGACCACTGGCTCTCCAGACAAAGCTGTGTCGATAGTTTAGATGCATACTTTGATTAATTGTACTGTTTCTTATTTGACATATAATAAACTTTCAATTCAAAATTGGACATTTCATATTTAATGACCTAATAGAATTCTTACGAGGTTTAAATAAGATACCATATGTATAGTGTTTAGCATTATGTTTGAATTATAATCATTAAATTGTAACTATTTTTATCATTAAGCATTATCAAACAATGTATAATACATATATGTACATGGTTTTAAATTTGTATTTTATTACCATTTTAATGGTACACATATACATATATACAATCTACATGTTTGCAAACACATACTTTTTTTGAGACAGGGTCTATCTCTGTTGCCTGAGCTAGAGTGCAATGGCATCATCATAGCTCACTGCAACCTCAAACTCCTGGGCTCACATGATCCTCCTGTCTCAGCCTCCCAAGTAGCTGGGACTACAGGCATACACCACCATGCCCAGCTAATTTTTCTATTTTTTGTAGAAACAGGGTCACACAACGTTGCTCAGGCTGGTCTGGAACTCCTGGCCCCAAGCAATCCTCCTACCTAAGCCCCCCAAAGTGCTAGGATTACAGGTGTGAGCCACTGCACTTGGCCCTACACACAAAATACACTGTGTATCAAAAGTCCTTCCTGAAACTTTCCATACGGGTTATTTCTGAGGCAAGGACCTAAAGAATCAAGGAGAGAAGAGGGTGCTTTCTCATTTTATTACTTTTTATAATCTTTATTTCTTTTTTAGCCAAGAGTATGGGAATGTTACATAATAAAAATTTATGAAAAACTGTTATGCAAAAATCAAATAAATAAATTATTCTCAAAGCTTAAGATAATAATATGGAAATCACTTTATACAGGAAAAAAAAGGTGTGAAACCTTTCATGAGCCTAGAAAGGAGGAGAACTAGACTAAGAGGAGCAAAAGTATTTATTCTCAAATTACCTAAGGCTGCCATGTAGAAGAGGATTGGATTTATTTTGTATTTAGAGAACACAAAGGCTGGTTTTGTCCAAATAGAAGAAAGAACTCTGTACTGAAGAGAGCAGTCCAAAGATACTGCCCCAGAAGGAGGTGAAAGCCCCATCACAAAGGTGTGCAGCATTGGCTACATGGCCATCTTCAGAGATTTGGTTTACAGGATTACCTTTCCAAGTCTGTGAAACCTGGCAGTCTCTAGGCATTTGAAATTTGACACTTAGATGGACACATCTTGCACTGTTATCCAGTAACTAGTGTATTTTTAAATGGTTACCCAGAAACATCCAAACTATAGCCACAAATTAAATAAGTTAGATGAATCAACTTTGCCTCCAACCTACAAGACCCTTAAATAGTCAGGTATTCTTATGATAAGATTATTAGTAAATATGTTTATTATATTTCAGTAAAGTATAAAGTTATCCAAATAAATATTTCATAATATTAAAACCCAGTTCAAAGTGTGGATGCTGTGTTTAAACACTATCCAGAATAGTATTTGCAAAGATAATTTTTGTTTTCAGCCAGATTCACACTACATAGTATTTTAGCATTCTTCATTACCCACATTTTTTTAAATTTCATTAATATCTGTTTCCAGACTTCAATTGGACTACTCTTTTATGACTTGCCATTATGAACTTGATAAATTAAGCCTAACATTAGAACACTTCCATGCCTCAATACTGGGAGTTCAACTTTTCTGGGTTCTCCTTTACCGAAAGGTAGAGTACACACAAGAGAAATATGGGGTTTCCAGGCTGATGAATTGGAATAGCTGCAGTGCCTTTGAGATATGACAGGATGACCTTTAAATGACAACCTTTTTTAGAGAATAATTTGAATGAAAAGAAAGTTAGCCAGGGAAGGCAGAGAGCTCTGCAAGACACATTGAGCTAGGAGACTACTCGGGTATGCACCACTTGAGAATCTGTTGACTTAGAAAGTCATTACATTCCTCTGAACATCCATCCCTCTTTTATCTAAAAGCAGAGGGGAAAACCAAAGTACATAATATTGTTTCCATTTCAACAATCAGTTGATATTATGCCTACCCAGAAAGACAGTTTAGTTCAATGTTAAAAAAAAAAAAAAAAACTCTGAACATAAGAGTCAAAAGACCCAATTCTGGCTGTTAATAACTAGCTATTTCACCTTGGACAGGTCTTCTACCATCTCTAAGAATAAGTTTTCTTCATATGATAAATTGGGAGGGCAGAGATAGCAAATAAAAATCACAAAAGTATTCTCATGTTGTTTTAAGCCTCAACTAAAGCTCTGTGTTAACAACAGGGATTACAATTCCCCTTTTATAAATAGAAACAGACTTTAAAAAGTTAGTGGGTTTTTCAATTAGTAACAATAGTGCAGAGGTTTGTAAGCACAGACACATGCTGCTTACCCTACCTATTTAATAGAATTCTGGGAAAATGAAATAAGGTAAGTGTCCAAGTGTTTTATCTATTATAAACAACCATAAAAATGTAAGGTATTGTTATGACTAAGATTTAAATTCTCTGGAGAGATACTGACATATTTTTTCATAAACACTTCTGTCAGAGCAAAAGCCCCATAAAGCACCTATTCTATCCAGCACATCACAGTACATCAGTGGAATAAATGGGCAGATTATTGCTACTTTAGAAATGATCCATGAATTTAATTAGATATCCTAAACAAATGGATACATTTACACTGCACAGGCCACACTTTGAGGATCTTAGAAGAAAGAACTATAATTAGACAAGACAGATATAGTTGCACTTGTAAATGAATCCCACTCTCAAGAGTCCAATCCCTCATTCAAACTAAACAAATAGCATCATTCCAGACTGCATTCTCAATTGGAAATATGCATCAAAGTTGTCGTAAGGTACACTATACTGCTGCAACAAAGGCACCACGTTCCCCTAACCAGATTTTGGAGTGAATGGTGGGTAGAGGGAGGAGGAAGGGAATCCCTGCAGCCTCTTCATACAATGCTAGATCAAGCTGAAGAATCAACTCCTGGCAATAGCACTTTAGAGATAACAGTATTCTTAATGAAAATGCTTTCCCATCATAAGTTTATCAAGGCAATCCATTCTCCTTCTTCCAACCTATTGAAAAAGTCTGATTTAGTGAGAAAGACAATTCTCAAAAATTCAGGACTTATCCTAAGCTGCTCTGTTAGAGTTACTGCCCCTACTAACTAACAGCCCCTAGAAACCAGAAGGATGTCATTCACTACTACATTCACGCCTCAGCACAGTGCCTCGCACATAATGGCTCAGGAAATATATGTTGAATTTATTCCACAATGTAACATACTTCAAAAACCAATTCCAACTCTTAAAATGATAATCCCTATAAAAATGAAAATATACGAATTTCATATTTCTTTCATTTTCCTGAAGTCAGGCTCCTCCATGCTCATTTGGAAAGTGTTCATTTTTATTTTGAATGTTTACATGCCCACTACATTCCAAAAATGATTATGGTGGCATCATTGAGACTTGTACATAAATCTTTTTTAAGATATAAAGGCGATCATATCCAGTCAAAAGACGGGTTACACTTTGATATACCACAGGTTTGAAAAAATATAAATTACAGAACCACAAATATCAATATCAAAACCCTGAAGCCATTTAGGGGTGGGGAACCTGCCACCTCAAGGCCACATGCAGCTCTCCAGATCCCCGTTGACTGAATCCAAACTTTACAGAACAAATGCTTTAGTAAAGGCCACACTCAAGGATCCAGTAGGTCACATGTGGCCCCAAGGCTGCAGGGTCCCCACCCTCCCACCAATACTTTATTTAACTTCAATACGAGTTTTGGGTAAAATTCATTTTCAGCCCAGGACATGTGAATTTCTGTGGACAATATCTCATCCCACTTCAGATGAGGAAAATAGAAAATGATAGCCCAGGGAGAGCCATTACACAACTAAAACAAGCAAGCATTTGTTTGCAAAGTGCAGCATTTAAATTCAGTTTGGTTTCATTACTGTCCAAAATCCAACATGAATCTTTCCTCTGGAGTCCTCAGCTGTCCAGTATTAAAGTTACCAATGTCTAACCAACCACTGATCACTTCAATTATAAATTATCTCTATGTAAACAATCCTCTTGATCCTAGTTCCCTGGAAAGGTAAGCAAATAGCTATAATAATACTCCTAGTCCACTGTAGGGATATTAAATGACTGTTTTGCTATAGAAGTCGCAAAATGCTAACAGCATTTCCAACAGAGGACTCTAACTTACTAAAACATTTTATAAAAGATGGTTGCAAGCCCAGATACAAAGTTTAGAGGCATTTCCATTGTCCCAACGTTGTAAAAAGGCCGACGAAATTTTAGTACACTCAATGTAAAAGGATAAAGATAAGCTCAAAGGCGACAACAGATGAAATAAATTTCATTGTGCAAATCGCAAAAGCTGTGCAAAAGAGCTCTCGATCCCAGGTAAAAACTGCAGGAGAAAGGTGACAGTATGAACCCTAGCAGACAGCTGAGTTAAGATGTGGCAGAGCTTTACAGAATTGCAAGTTAACACCAGCATTACGAGAATAACAATCGGAACAAACACTGGTCCCACAGGCTGCAAAAACAATCAACGCATTGGCTCTTTCACCTCTCCCCCTCACCCAGCTGGGTGGTGAAAGCAGCTGCCTCTCCCCGCCCTCCTTCCAAGCCGCTCTTCGCGCCCCCCTCCCCCTTTCTCTCCCCCTCCCCGCCCCCAGCTGGCGTATTCAGCGGTCTAGAGAGATTAAGAGGCGCTCGCTACGGTCACTGGGCCTCGGACTGATCTAACGTTTCCTAGCTCTCTGGACGACAGAAAACAGAGACTGCACACCCTGGTGGCATTCGAAGCCTTCGCCTGCAACCCCGCGTTCTCCCAAGCCCGGGGCTGGGCGCCTGGGAGGCCGTGGAGGGCCGCGCGCTGCGCTCCCCGCCGGCAGCGCTACCTGAGCTGTCCATGGTGCTGGCGCGGTCCGGGGGCTGCCGGGCGGGACTCCGCGCCGCCGCCGCCCCGGCGTTCACTCTCTGCTTGCCGCCACCCCCGCCGCTCCCCGCACTTAAGTCCCCGTTACTGTCCACCAGCTGCAAAGATTCATAACCATCACTGCTGGTCTTTTTCCGGTAGCTCCCGAGGAGGCTCATGGGCAAGCCCAGTGAAGAGGGGAAAAAAATCAACCTGGGAAACGAAGGCGGGGGAGGTGGAAGGTGGAAAGGGCTAAAGGAGGAATTAAAAAAAAAAAAAAATCAAGTGCCCGACATGATGCAAAGAGAAGGGAAAAGACCGGGCGTCCGCCGGAAAGGAGCTTTGCGGGGCGAGGCGAAGCCGCCGCCCTGGGCAGAGCGCGGCTCGGGGCGCTGGGAACGAGAAGGGAGGGAGGGCGCGGGGAGGGCGCGGGCGGGCGGGTGCGCGCGTCCTCGGTGCCGCCGCCGCCGCGGAGCCGCCGGCCCTGCCGAACTCCGGGCCCCCGGCCAGCACACTCCGGCTGGGTAGTGCCCGGAAGCAATCCTATAGGTGTCGCCGCGTCGCCCGGCCGCGCAGCAGGGCAGCTCCAAGAACCGCTGGCCCACGGGGAGGAAAGAAAAGAGGGGGAGTAAGAGAGGGGAGATTCGCGAGGAGGGGGTTGAAGTCGGAAAATGGGGCGGGGTGGGAGGGGGAGGGGACTACTACGACAAGGGAGGGAGGGGGCGTGTTCGCGCGCGTGTGGTATTGAAGGAAGGGGCTAGGTGTCTCGGTCCGGTAAGCTTTGAGGACCAGGGGGTCTCTTGGTAAGATCCAGGCACGCCCATTTCGTATAACTTAGCCTATATTTGCTGGGAGATTGGGCAAGTCAAAGCCACCCGGACAGAATCCATCCTGGAGGACTGACTGGTAACTGAACAGGAAAAAAAATGCATGTTAAGTGCCAGGCTATAGGGTATAAACAAAGAACAGTATTTTGCACATTCCCCAGAATGGGAATGATCCCTAAGTGATATATCAAAGAGTTGGATATTCTAATACTCGGAGGCTGTTAGGACCATTCTCCTAGTGAGCAGATGTTAATATTTAGAACTATTTATTGGGAGAATAAATTGGGGCGAGGGGGCAAGGTTAAGTCAGGTGCAATTTCAGATCTGCCATCATTTACCTTCGGACTTGGAGAAAGGACTCTACCACTCAACTGGCTTTAGGGAATGGTTGGGGTGCAAGATAGACAAGGATTTTCTTCCCATCTTCTCACCTCACTCTTTATTGTTCTTTCATAATCTGGGCAAAGAAAGCAGTCACTCATTATATCAGCGGAGAATTTATCAGGAAGCTAATTAAGCTGAAGGGTCAGGGCCCCTTTCTTGCAGAAGGCCCGTTCAAGGCTGTGTACCTAATGTTTTTATTGGTGATTGTATGTTATTAAAGAGGACTCCAACATTGTGTAAGTTTCAGGCCTTACAAAACTCTGTTAAGTCTCAAATGTAATTACCAAATGTTTATTTTTACCTGAAATAATAAGATTTCAGAAGGATCCCTCATTCTCACATCTCACGTGAAGACCAGGTGAAAATCTTGGTTAAAAAGCATCATTTTTTTCCTCTAGGACTTGGAAAGACTAAGTGAGGAGCCTTTCAAAAGTCATTTGAGGCCGGGAGCAGTGGCTCACGCCTGTAATCCTAGCACTCTGGGAGGCCGAGGCAGGTGGATTGCTCAAGGTCAGGAGTTCGAAACCAGCCTATGCAAGAGCGAGACCCCATCTCTACTTAAAATAGAAAGAAATTAATTGGCCAACTAAAAATATATAGAAAAAATTAGCCGGGCATGGTGGTGCATGCCTGTAGTCCCAGGTACTCGGGAGGCTGAGGCAGAAGGATCACTTGAGCCCAGGAGTTTGAGGTTGCTGTGAGCTAGGCTGACGTCACGGCACTCACTCTAGCCCGGGCAACAGAGCCAGACT